>KN840641.1:20967-44317 GCA_000832265.1 Phlebiopsis gigantea 11061_1 CR5-6 | reverse complement strand
TTCTAGTACAATTCCTCTGTATTTAAGCACGCCCTCGAGGGCAGTAGAATTGTAACTGGTATCCAATTCACCCTGCGTACTATTATTTCTAACACTCTAGATGTTTTGCTCGATGCTAGCCTAGGCTATTATAGCACTGACTTGACTGTACACACATATATAGACGTACTATTAACTTTACACCGATCCACATCAGATGCGACGTGCGGATATGAGCAACGCGATACGGAGAGCCGGTCTTGCGGGCGACAGTGAAGGTAGGACGTTAAATTTACGCAACTATACCTTCAAACAACATATCCCGACGTCGACTATAAAGACACACAACGACAAGGTAGCACGTACTGTATGAGTTTCAGCCAGTCGATAATTGATTTCCCCACGCCACCTCATTAAAAAGGTATTTCGTATTTAAATGGGCTCCATCCCAGAGGTTGATTTTGTTTCACAGAGAAGGTATGGTCAACCCATATCCGAGGCTGATGCTGTGCGAAGCATTCTCGACAAACACCCCAGAGTAAATCAGCGCCTCGGTCGTGCCCTCCTGGATGCCGAAGTGCACGACATCGCCCTGCTCGGTAGGCGTATCGTTTGGATCAACCAAGGGGAGCTGAATGAGGCTAATTGAATCGTAGAAACACGCAAAGCCCGTAAGCAACACGCACCTTCAGGACGCCGAAATGGAAATCACCCTGCCCGTCCGCGCCGAGCTGCGCGCTCAGGTTCGGCGACGGCGGCGTCACGACGCGCAGCGGCGCCGCGTCGGCAGAGTACAGCACCGCGAGCGTGCGGTTCGTCCAGTCGACCTGCACCGCAAAGTTGTGCCACGCGCCCGGCGTGAAGGGCGCCGCGAAGAGCAGGTCGAGCGCGTGGTCGCGCAGCTTGATCTCGTGCGCGTCTGCGGAGGGCAGCGTGCCCGTGGGGTTCGTGTACGGCGAGCCTGCGCGCCGCGCGTGAGCCGCGCTCGAAGTGAGGAGAAGGAGACTGTGCAGGGCTCACCGAGCTGGACCTCGAACACGTGCGACCCATCGTTCGGCTCAATGAAGACGACCTGGTACTCGTGCGTGAGGTTCAGCGGCCGCTTCGTGTCCGCCCGCAGGCTGAAGTGGAACGCCGTTTTACCGCCCTCGATGACCGGAATGAGGTCCGCGTGGTCGCCGTTGTTCGCCGCGATGAACTCCGTGCGGCGGAAACCCAGCTGCGGCGCGCCTCCACCAGGCGCGAAGACTGACGTGTTGTCGATGGAGATTGAAACGGGCTGCTCTAGGTGGCCGCTTCTGGGGGCCCAGAGGGGCGTCGGAGCGAGCGTAGGTCCTAGCAGGGAGGAGTACTAGACGCTGCATGAGGAGGATGACTACGGCCGTGGCAGGGACAGACATACGTGTGACGCGTTTTCGCTTCCTTTCACAACGCTAGGTAAGAACATGTGAGCATAGAGACAATACTGGAATATATCATCGACTCACGTCAAGAACGGCCCAACGTTGCTGTTCAGGTCCGCACCGGTCAGATTGAACCTGGCACGACCATCCCAAAGCACGGGACCTGCAGTAGCAAATGCCGCGCAAGTAGTGACCATAGTGATATGTGATAGTATATGCATGGTTCGACTCTAATTTTGGAGGGTTCTAGGGGAGTAAGAGTACCTGGACGTAGCAGGTGCGTTCAATATATATACTCTGAGGAAGATTTTCGGACTAATCAGCGGTGCAGCGTACTTCTAATGGGTTCTTAATGAGGTCACCATGGCATCAACGTTCGCGGGTTTGCGCCGCCGATCGAGGGAGGATTGAGAGAGGTATATCAGAGATGTCAGGTGGTGCCAAGCGGCCAATATTCGCGGTATGTCTTAACTAAGGGTAATACTTGTACAATCTTGCGTTTCAATTTTGGTGTTCTAATTATACAATTCTTCGGGCAGGTCAGTACCGAAGATTGACTTTCCCTGATGACGAACTACGCACCGCTCAGTCAACCAAGACGATCGAATCTAATACGGAGAATCCGGCAGCTACACCTCCTTCATTACTGTCCTTGCCCTTGGTGCGCACGAGCCATCCGACCTCCTTCTCCTCGACCTTCCGATCCGGTCCCCCGAACAACGCCCAGCCAAATATGCCCAGCTCGCTGATCACCTCAGCCTTAACCGCGCCCTCGGTGCCTCCCCCCGCGCGAACGAGGTAATTGCCCAGCCCGCGCGGCGTCGCGATGAGCCGCATCGCAATCCACGCCTCGCGCTCGTGAGGCGGGAGCCCGTCGAGGAACGGTGGGATCGCGTCCTTGTACACATTGTTCCCGCCGCCCTCGCGCTGCGGCTTGAGTACGAGCGTCGCGTGCTCCTCTCGCGCGCGCCGCACGCCTGCGTCGCCGTCCGCGTCCAGCGCCCACATTTCCATCCAGCTCGCGCGGAGCGCGGCGACGGCAGTTGGTTCGGCGTCGGAGAGGAACGTCTCCAGCACGCGGGGCTTCGTGAGCACCTCCTGCACCTTCTTGCCTCCTGCGAGTTGGAGAGGGATGGAAGGACATTGGACGGCGCGGGAACTTTCGAGTAGGAAGCGTGTGTCGTAATGTGTGGGTGTTGGGTAGTCTGTCGGTGTGTACCCTGAGCGGAAGTAGACGGTAGATATCTCGACGATTGGTGTGTTCGGAAGGTTGGGGGTCGATATACGGAGAGTCCGTGTAGTGGGATCGACGGAAGCTGAGTAGGCGAGTTCGCCTAAGGTTTGACGAATAACATGGATAGAGTGTCTGTATATGATTGGTAAGATTCAAAAGTCGTGGCAACATATTGTACACACTTCTCAAGGAGTTCATACTCAAGCCATCGCTGGTCAAATACGTTACGTTCATTGTCTTGGGTGACGAATAATATCCAAGAACTAGTATATTACGTGAATGAATGCTATTACTTACAAGGAAATATCACTTACTTTGGGTCTTGGTACGCCTTATGTGCGGTAGCAAGCCCTTCCGCTAATCCCGCAGTCGTCTCGTTTGCGGGGAAATTTTCATCTCTCAGATATGAAGAGCTTCCATAGAACCCTGTCGATTTGCATAGATATCTATAGATCGTCAGTGCATATAGCAAGCCATGGAACCAGGCACGACGCACCGATGAAGAGCGGCAACCCGCTCAGAGAGCGTCCCGAACGACGACGAGATCGTGTTGAACTCGACCTGCCTCAAGCTCGCCTCTCCGTCCTCAGGCGAGTGCACCATATAATCCGACCTAAACAGGCCAAGCTGCAGTGGCTGCACGACCCGTCGGACCGCGTCTCTCCTCCCAGGCGAGATCGAGCACGCACCTGAGCGACGCCCTGCGCCCGCACACGCTTCCACCGCTTCCACAGCTCGCCCGTGAACGCGTCTGCGCGTCCTACACCCTCTTCGGCGCCCATGACCCGGTCGAGGAACGCGACGTCGCAGGCGACGCGGGCGTACAGGACGTTGTACGTGCTCTGCAGCCTCCGCGCGGCGTCGAACAGCGTGCGCGGGATGGGCGAGGGGAACAGCGCGAGCGGGGCGTGGATCGTCGCCGTTGGTACGGGGGGCTGCACCGCTCCGACGGGGAGGTAGACCAGTCCGTGCGAGAGCGCGTACGTCGTCGCCTGCAAGGTGAGGGCCTGCAGCAGCTCGTCGGACAACGCGGGAGGCCAAGACGTGAGAGGATGTTCCGACATGGTGTCTGCAGGCTGTGGGGAAGGCCAAGTGAAAGGAGAATGCAAGGAGAGGTCGTTGTATGAGAGCCTGAGCTTGGTCAGCTACTATCGCAGTCGATCATTACGCCATGCTTGCTCATGAACGCCTGTTCAACGGGGCCTAGGTAGTAGCAAGTAAAGTAGATGTTGATAAATGTAGTGTTTCGTGGGCAAGAACATTCACGTTTGCTAAGTCAGAATAATTCAAAACCAGAGTCCAACCCCGTGTTTAAATTTGCAGAAGCATCGGCGTCAAATGATTCCAGATGTTTCGTGGTGATATAATTGAGACCAGCAAATATGTGACTGTACAACCAAGAACCACTACCAGGGATACATCGCAAAGGAGGAATATACTGCGAATGAGAGAGGACAAAGACATGGGTGAGAGGGTATCGTGCGAGTTAAAAATACAAAGTGTGTGGGTGGACAACATAGAACTCAGGTGATGATAGAGTAGGGATGAGTAATTCGACACTAGATGTCCCAGGAATAACGGTGATCAGCGATGGCTCGCCATAATTTGAAGGCCTTAATTCTCCCCGCAAGGCCGCCCCATTCGGCGCGACGCAGCCCTATCGACAAGATCGAAGCCGACGCTCCGACTCCTCGCCGCCTGTGCGCGCATCGACCCCGGGGTCGCCGTGCCCGTGCCCGCGCCTGGGAAGCTCTGCACGGACCACGGCATCGAGCAGAGCGAGTGGGGAGGCACGCTCTCTGCCCTGGCCAAGTCCGCATGCGCACGCGCGAGCATGTCCCGCGACGCGCTGCGCGTCATCCGGCGTTCATCGCCCATCGGGCTCGCGAGCCAGTCGTCTTCGACAACCACGTTCTCCGGGAGGTGCTGCAACCGACGAGGCTCGAGGGGGCTCGCGGACGTCGCAGCGCGCGAGGGTTTGCGTCCGCGGGCGGCGAGGGCTGTGGCGACGTCAACGGGGGTGATGGGCGTCTTTGGGGGGCTCCGCGAGCGCGAGGGAGATAGCAGTGTGCGCGCTGTGAAGCCCCTTGAGCGCCCACGCTCGGACGAGTGTGAGGGCACGGCGGACTGGGGCGGGCTGACGGGGGAGAAACAGTTGCTGGACGAGGACGACGTCGAGACGCTGCGGAGAATAGCAGAGTGCATCCCCGAGACGGAGGGATCGAGCACATGTGAAGGGAAGTGCTGATCATGCTGATAGGGATGGAATGCAACAGAGGCTCGGGACCGGCTGCGCCCTGAACGCGAGCGACTGGGTGTAGGTCTGTCTGAGGAGGGCGAGTTTGGCTCATTATCGTCGACGACGGCATGCTCGGGAACAGACGCTCGGGAATGAGAGCGCGAGGAGCGCACAGGTGGAAGAGCGTCCGTTGGACAGGGTGCCTCGTCGCCAGCGTCGCCCCAGCCGATGCCCCACGCTACCTCGTCAACCATCTCGATAGTCCACCGGTTCTCGACAGAGCTCTCCAAGCAGCCCAGAAGGACCCGTTCTGCGCCTCTACCAATGCCCTCTGGCATATCAAAGTTTCCTGATCCAAGTATCTTGCATATAAGCAGTGGATGGTGCGAGCTTGTCCAGTGTACGTACCAGCGAGTATCTTCATCT
This sequence comes from Phlebiopsis gigantea 11061_1 CR5-6, assembly GCA_000832265.1. Classification (NCBI taxonomy): domain Eukaryota; kingdom Fungi; phylum Basidiomycota; class Agaricomycetes; order Polyporales; family Phanerochaetaceae; genus Phlebiopsis; species Phlebiopsis gigantea. The sequence continues at coordinate 39,036 of KN840641.1, read as the reverse complement.
GCAGCCGCGGCTCGAAGGAGTCAGCGAAGGGTAAACGACCCGTGAGAAGGACGTAGAGCATCACTCCCAATGCCCACATGTCTTGAGCTGTTAGCGCGTGGCGCGACGATGACGAGGTAAGCAGCTCAGGCGCTGCGTAAGGAAGCGAGCCAGCGGCGTAGACTTGGGTCTGAGATGCCTCTGCAGCACCGGGAAGAGGGCTAGAGTTTCGGTGACGAGGGCCGCTGTGGTGGCGTAGTAGAGACATGTGTGGCGTGAGTCCGTTGTGCAGAGCCTGTCTGTTTGCTGGCCGCTTCTGTCTCACCGTCTGAGCGCGTCCGACGCGGGGAGTGGGACGGTCTTCGTCGTCACCGTCAGACTCTCCGATGCGCTTTGCCATTCCAAAGTCGCCGATTCTACACATGCCCATCTCGTCTACGAGCACATTCTCGAGTTTCAGGTCCCTGTGTACAACTTCTGCCACCTCGTGCATGTACCGAAGGCCTTTGACCACCTGCCGGAACATCCTGCCCGCCTCATCCTGCGGCAACGCAGGACGACCGTCACGTTTGAGGATGTCATACAGACTACCTGCTGGACAGTACAGCGTAACGAAGAAGTCTGCGTAGGGCGTGTGAGAGGAAGTGAAGAGCGGAAGGATGTGCTCGTGACTCAGCGAGGCCCACACGGCGGCTTCGTGATCCAGCGCCGCGCGGGCACGTTCCGGGTTGGCCTGCTTGTCGAGGTCCGCCCGGCGCACAATTTTGACAGCAACCGTACCGCCTTGGGGAGATGCTGCGCTTCGCACGATGGCGAAACCGCCGTGTCCAATGACCGGACCCAGAACGTAGCCCGCCACGACTTCGCCCTCTGCGTCCGGCAGCGAGGCCGGCGCCACAGTCGGACTAAAGGCGGAGAGAAATAGTGCAGCTGGAGAGGCAGAGAGGTCAGTCTCGGCGAAGTCGCTCTGGGAAACGAGTGGGCTGGAGTACGATGGGCTGAAGAACGGGTCCGCGGCGGGATCGGGTGCGGAGGATGACTTGAAGGCGTGCATCGGAGACAAGAAGAATTCGTCTGAGATCTTCTGGCCAACGTCTTGTTCGTCAACCTCTTCCGGTAGGCCGAACAGCCTCATGTCGTCGTGTCCATCCGTGCGAGTGAAGATGGCGGGTAGCTCCCGCCTTTTCTCATCTGCCTCGTGAGATTGGTGTTCGAAGTCGAGAGATTGCGTATAAATTTCTGCTTGCATTCAACACAGAGCGTCGCTGGGGTGAGAGAAGGTGGCGGTAGGAGTCAAAGAGAAAAGTAGCGAGCCGGTCAGCGGGTGCGGAGTAAGGATCCGGAATAGACGCCCTGCATAGAAGCCAGCCAATCATTCCACGGAGCTTGAAAAAGCTTCCCATGATCAATGATGGCATGCGCTAACCCTAACCTATTCTGTGAACTGTTTCTCTCGACGCCACACGACTTTCCCACAGCGTGTCTGCTACCACCAGCCGAATCCTCAGACACCCTCCGTCCAGACACCAACACTGTACCAGCTGCAACACGATGCAAGGAGGCAACGATGGCATGTGCTTGAGGTATCCCGAGAACCTCGGCGTTCACAACAGCGTCACCCACGAAGTCGCGGCCTCGATGCTCTTGCGCGCAACCCAACTTGCACAAAGTACACCATTTCACTGGGGATACATTGACCGGCCAAATGGTGAGTCGAGTCGGCGATAGTATGTCTAGTCCCTGCAGAGGTTCAGCACATGTTCCTAATCCATGCCTGCCATTTGCTAGATGGTCAACTCTTCCTCATTTTCGTCCCATCACAAATGCAGTTCCCGATAGACGGCGTGAGGTATCAGGAGCAGGAGCAAAGATACACGATACCTCTTGGAAATGGACGCGTACGTTTTCCTTGGATCACACTCGAATGCTCTCTGACGCGTCGCAGGAGCTCGAGCTTCAAGAAGTCAAGTTCGGCTTCATACCCATGCAAGACCAGATTGCTTCGAAGATCCGCAGACGCTACCGACTCATCAAAGGCGGACACCCCCAACTCATCCTTATCCACTACTCTCGCGGGCAGTCTATTCGTATGTCTCCTTCTGTGCCATGTTCGCGGCCCCTGCCCTCCCTGACACGTCCACAGCCATCATCCCCTCTCTCAACCAGCCTGTCCGTCCATATGCGCTCCGACCCGCAAACGAGCCGGCTGTCTTCGTCCTCGGCGAACGCGCAGGACAGAAGGTGTTCCCCCCAGGCATGGCAGACAGGGGCCAACCAGGGCCGATGGGCATTCCGTTTGGGAACCCTCAGGCAGCAATGCTCGCGCAGCAAAACAGCCAGATGGAGGCGCTAGAGCGGCGGAACCGCCAGGAGCGGGACCGAAGCGCGAGCGTCACAGCGGTACGGTCGCTGGATCTTGAACTCGGCAGGCGCACTGACGCGACGGATAGCGTGGACAGCAGCAGGCTCCGCAGCAGGCTCAAGGCGCGCGGATAGAGGAGGAGGATCCGGATGGTGAGTGGCTGAACGCGCCTTGTTGGGACACGCTACGATGCTCCGCATAGAGGACATCGACATGATCTCCGCCAAAGCGTTGGCGATGGCGCGCTACCGGCGGAATCACGAAGTCATGAACGAAGTCTTCATGCACGCCGCGTTCGGAAAACAACTGGAGAGCAAACCCACCAAACAGGGCTACTCCATATTCAACAAGGACGATCTTGCGTCGTCGATCGTGAGTGTGATTGCTCTGTTCTAGTCTCGCGTGTTGACACGGGCCTACAGACGAAACTCGAAGCGGAGATCGCAGACCTCCAGGCCAAGGCTGCTTCTCGTCAGCATGCCAAAGAACTCAGCGAACTGGCGGATGTCTCCATGGAGGGCTTATCAGTCGAGGCATGAACGTTGGATCTTGTCTACTCACAAGATCGTGAGTAAAATCTACGTACACGAAGTATACATACAATTCTCGACGGCTAGATCCGATTTCATTGTGCATGTTGATGATATTGTACATTTCGGTTCCTTATCTCTATCACATTGTGTGCGTAGCCTAGAGCTTCGCGACGAGCTCCTCGTGGAACTGCTTGAGTTCATCCTGTGACGGCTTCTGCGTGGGCCAGCCGATGACGAGACCCTCATCCTCAGACGCGCTGGGCTTCGGGATAACATGGAAGTGGACGTGGTCGACGACCTGGTGGGCGATCCGGCCGTTGTTCTGTGGAGAGTGAGACACACAGGGACCAAGGAGCAAAGCGGACGCGCCTGGAGGATATTGTAGTTCTCCGCGCCAAGGGCGAGCGCAATCTTCTTCGCGGCAGGCATGGCAGCCTCGAGGTACTCGTCGGGCAGCTCGTGCAGCTTCGCGGCGTGGTCTTGGGAACGTAGTCCCGATCAGTGGCCATTGCCAGCGATAGCGATGTGTAGGACGCACATTTGGGGATGACGAGAGCGTGGCCCTTCGACAGGGGGCCAATGTCCAAGAAGGAGAAGACAAGATCGGTTTCTATGAGCTTGTAGCTTGGAATCTCGCCTGTTGCAATGAATAGGTGTTCCGTGCGACTTTAGAAACATTGAAGACGTACCTTTGATGATTTTGCAGAAGATGCACGATGCGAGATGCCTGGCGAGTGATACATATGTTAGCACTCCAGACCTTAAGAGTGAAATAGACCTGACTTGGTCGCCATATCGAAGTCGGAGGTCGAAGTCGAAGTCAAGGTTGGGAGAACGGGCTAAACGAGGGCTCCGGCGTTCGGGCCGTCCTCTCAATCGCCGGCGGTATTGCTCTTTCTCACCGCTTTGCATGGTTTACCTCTCTCCTCCATGTGTTCCGTGCATAGAACGGCCGACATCGAAATAACAGTGGCTTAGAGAGCTCCAATGAAACGGGCGAGGTACGAATTCAGAAATCCATGGTGATATACACTCCGTCGCCAGTCATAACCGCAAAGTAAGTACCTTCTCAGTGGATACAAAGCATCTGACTCGGAAGGGTTGAAGGTAAATTTAAGATAAGTAACTTGAAACGCACTTCAACTCTCTTCGAGACGATCGCCGCTATCTATGAAATTCTTCAAACACGAATAACCTCGTTGGACACCTCTACATCCGAGTCTATATAACTTGCAGTCTTGCTCAGCTGCCTCCAGTCAACCTTTCGGTATATCCACCCATTGATGTCCAGGTAAAGTCGCCGGACTGGGTGGCCACTGGCATCTCCTGTAGTCGTTTATCACACAGAATAATAACAGTATAGTAGGACTCACGTAGGGCGAGTGGAACTGATATGGGTCTGATGGGGTGCATCCAGGTTCGCTTGTCAGACCGTCCCACGCAAACATAGGAGGTGAGGACGGAGACAAAGCTGTTCCAGCAAGAGATGGTCGCTGATAGCGTATATTATCAAGAAGTTCTTGCCGCCTGAAAGTTTCCTGCAAAGGACTGGAATTGTCGTGGGCGGACCAGAGACCAAGCCGGGACCGGTACACATCATGGGGGTCCCATTTAAAGCTCTGAGGAACCTGTATTATCTACATTGAAGCATTCACAAAGATTCGTTAGAAAATCAAAATCAAAATCAAACCTACCTCATTACCATGTGAACTGCAAAATTCCTGCGGAGCCATTGGCAAAGTCTCGGGACGGAAATGAGTATGCTCGGGTGGGAGAAAGCCTCGTTGGTAGATCAAATCTTCGCGGAGAGTTTGTATTAAATTGTGTTGCTGATGCTGAGATGATGTAGATTCCGAAGGCGGTAGTCCGTGTGTTGAATGTCTTGGCAGTGCGATTGGTGAGGGAGTATTTAGTAACGCAGGGATGTCATTCTAATGGATTAGATCAGCACGAGGAGGGTTTTATTTGGGAGAATGGGCGCAGAACGCACCGACGCGAAGCCGCGTGGCTCGAAATGAAGTCGGGAGGATTCATAAGCGGTGGGCAGAGCCGCTCCGGCTGCGACTGATTGCGTTGTAGGTGCCCGTTTGGAAGCGAGGACACACGTATACGCATTCAATGCCCGTAGCCGACGTGTGGGGATCAAACCAACAAGGTAAAGGTCGTCGGGACCTAGGCCATCCTGCATCCCGAGGCGTAGTGGGTTGTAATCCGAATATTTGGCAGGCTCAACGCTCTAATTTAACTTTAAGCTATCTTCGCGACAAACATGGGTGGATTTCATACCGAGAACCACCAGTCCTGCAGGAGGTCCGACACTCCCTTAGCAAGGCGCATCAAGTCATCCGTTGGACCTTTCTGCTCGTGCCGTACAGGAATGAGGGATATCTGGTGACAATTATGAATGCTATGAGCTATAAATGTAAATCCAAACTTGATGATGTACCTCGATATAAACATGCACCCTCCGTTCAGCAGGCGAGCCCACAGACTTAAAAGTACCTTCATCAGCCCTTGTCTGCCGTACACTCTTGGATCTTCTTTTATCATGTCCCAGCAGCTGATCCGGCATCTGCCACCAGTCCCATAAGCTCAAAAAGTTCGTTCGGTCTCCTATCCCGAAGGAAATAAATTGTTTGGAAGAGTCGATGTTGATGCCCCACAGGGGAATAAGACTAAGATGGTCGATACCACCCTCGGGGAAGTAATTTCTGAGGTATTCTTCCATCGCAATAAGGACTGTGTGATCGTTTGTCTGACGCTGTGAACAAGAGCACGGCTCGTGAGCATCATAACATGGAACGGCATGATGTTCGTACTGGTTTTAGTCTCCTATGAGAAGGTAGCAGTAATCTGTCCAGCTCGAGGTGCAGTGATGCAGACAACCCTGGAGAGATGGGAATACCAGTGCGTGCGTACGCAGCAGCCGCTTCGAGGGCGTGAAATATTCGTTCGCGGCCAGATGAGGCTGGTAAGTAGGGCATGATGAGAGCGAGAGAGATGGAGGCTATTTGGCCGTGAGCTGAGATCTTTTTAGGATGCACAACATGGCGGAATGCCCACCGTCCGGCCTGTTAAGAACAGAGGACAATGACCCCTAATTAGGAAGTCTGCACGCCTCAACAAGTATTGACCGCGCACTTCGCGACCACGCCAATTCCTAGTACACGGTACCGCCTCTGGAATTTGATCAAGTAGTTGCATGTGTGTATGGCGGTGCCCCTGGCACTCTATTCAATCTGCTACTTAGCCTCCGGCGGAGGCGTACTATATGAATACTCAAGGGGAGTTCAGGGCCAAAGAAGATGACCCAATTTGGCCGCAGCCGCGCTGAGGAGATAAAGCACGGCCAACCACCTGCCTTATTCGGATGATCACGTGTAGCCCCGATAAGACGGCGCGCACGCGACCTGAGCATCAAAGCGCGCAGTGCTGTCAGTGCGCCCACGTCAGCATGCGCGACACCGCGAGCTGAAGTCCCTCAGCCCGCCGTCCGCCGTCCGTTATCCCGCTCGTCGGCATAATGAACCATTTAACACGCAGTAGATATAGCGATAACAATTCGAGTGTAATAAACTCTTATCCAAATCAAAGGGGGTACAAATCACATTAACAAAGAATAAGAATTGAGAGTAATACCTCAGTAATGACTGAGTATTGTCACTTGGTGACTGAATAGAGTCGTTCTGGATGTATGTCCGATGGTACACAGCACCAGCACAAATGCCCCATCCTCAGTCGGCCCCTCCGCAGACACCTGTCATGGGAAGTCAGCCCCTCCCTCCAAATAGGCATCCGCATCGGGTGCGCTTTGCAAACGTCAGCGTTGCGGAAGCAAGCGGTCAAAAAGTTTCACTTACTGCAAAAAGAGAAGCCTCTTATGTCCACACCTCCAAACTCTACCTCACCGATGAGCAGCGCTCTGAAATCGAAGGGTTATATGAGCAAGAAAAGACCATACAACAAACTTACAGTCTCTCAGATGTAGACCAAACTGCTGCGGCTGCATTCCTGGCGGCTGCATCACTCGACGAAGATTCTCAAGCATCTCTGGGCAGCCGGTGGAGTGTGAGACATAGCCGTGGGTCAGGGAAAGGAGATAAAGCCACTTCTCGTGTCCTGTATCAGTGGTGAGTTCTCAGCACATTGAGTTGCATTATAGACGACCAAAACTGCACCAGCGACTGCGGATACAGCCACACGCAACATGGCTCGAAGGTCCGCCGGAATCCCATGCCATTTACCGCCTGCCTAGCCCATGTCGAAGTTCTGTACTCGACAGCAAGCAAGAATGTCCTATCGATCCGCGGTTACTTCGAGCACAACGCTGCATGCAAAGACGCTCACCTGGCACGCTATCCTCGTCAGCCTGTACATCCCGAAGTCTTCAAGGTTGCCCTTAGCCTCCTGAGGGCTGGCGCTGACATTACTGAGGTGCAGGAGACCAACCGCGCGATGGCAAGAGCAGGTTTATACCCTGGCCAGCCCCCTCCTGGCGATTTCGAGACGAAGAGCGGATTCCGGTGGGTTCTGCAGGCATCAGACAACCGCTCCTTATATCGCCAATTCAATCGCCTTCACGGTATCCGAACTACAACAGCTTCCCACGTCAACATCGACGACTGGCTCAATAAAGACTCACCGAAGTACAATCCCACACTTGCCGAAGCCGTCTTCTATTACTCGGCACGCACATCGTCCTCCGAACGCCTAAAGATCTGCATTGCAACACCTGAGATGCGAGAGGCTGCATGGACGTATGCTCAGCACTCCCAGATTATTCTTGACGGGACATTCGGTATCTCGAACCGAAAGCTGCTGTTGTTCATTGTAATGGCAATCGACGAGGATCGAAAGGGTGTACCCCTCGCATTTCTTCTGTTCTCTGCTCCAACTAAAAATAAACAAACATCAGCTGGCTATGATACGGACATTCTGACGGAACTTCTGAGGGAATGGAAGATGTCCTTGGGAAAACGAAACGGAGAAGAGTTCACCGTTTACGTTGCCATCACAGACACCGATCTCATGGAACGCAATGCTCTGCTCGCCGTCTTCAACAACGTCTGGCTATTAATCTGCAAATTCCATCTCCGTCAGTCTTGGAAGAACCATCGAAACCGAGAGCTGAAAGGCACATCACCACTTGTCCTCGACCTGAAGGCTTGACTACAACGGCTTGAATCACAGCTCATTCACACGACGGAGCATGTGGTCTTTGTATCGCTGATCAGCGAAGAACGCGAAGTTCTGTCATCCATCGAACACGCGCTTGATGGTCCTGATGCTCTCCATGGACTCGCAGCTGTCACAGGAGCTGAGGCGCATCTTGCTTACCTTGAGAACTACTGGGGGACTCAGGCGTTATGGCGCAGTTGGTCCGACTTTGGGCGCTGCGTTGCCGCTGTGCGATTGGGCTGCACAGTGGAAGGTGTGCTACCAACGACAAACCACTTGGAGTCTTTCAACGGTGTCTTCAAACGCAAGCATCTTCGACGATGGCAGAGGTATGGGAAGCGCCTACGAGTGGATCTCCTCGTTCACCTCTCTATCACCAAGATTCTTCCAGCAATCTTTCAGCAGCGCTCAGTCGAGAAGGCAGACCGGATACGATTTGAGGCACAAATTCTTTCACTTCCTGGTGGAAGAGAGCTTTTAGAACATCACAAGTTGGCAAGATCGCAGCCATCACCTCTCCCGGTTGCATACTTAGCGGGTCCAGACGACTTACGCGACGAGAGGGCTCGTAGCCTAATCGAGAACAAGCAGCTTGGAGTTCCCACCCCTTCCTTCACCTCCAATATTCTTTCCTTTGTCTTCCCATGCTATTCAGCTCTCTCTACCCCCCATGACAAGAGCCCTGTCACCTATGAGATCATCCTTGGCTACCAGGGAAATAGCTCATGCAGTTGTCCTGACTTCCAAAACCGTGGCGGGGCATGCAAGCACATTCGCGCTGCGTTAATGCGGTTGGAGGAGCTACAGAAGTTGGTCAGCACAGACCTTCCTTCGCTTGTCCTACCAAAGTCCGAACAGGATGCCCGCCAGCTCGCTGCAAACCTGGTCCTTCAAACGGGCTCAATTCCTCGGGCAGTTGAGGAAGTCCAGCGGTTGTTAGCTGAGCTTCCGCTTGAGCGCGCCGCGAATGTGGTCGAAGAGACGCTCAGCAATGGTCTTGCGGTCACGCAGAACACGGACGAGGGCGTGAATAGTGACGATGAAGATTCTGGATCAGACGGTGGGGTCGGAGCGGTCAGCGATGCTGACAGTATTGCTACCGATGCTCCTTTCGATCCATCACTCGACTCGCCGTTCGACTTCACAGCGCTGAGAACAAGCTCAAAGACCGCGTTATCCGAGCAAAGTACCTCTCAGGCTCTTTGCGAGCTTGAGTCAGTTGCGCCAAAGCTCGGTCTCCTAAGCAAATTTCTCACGACCGCCGAGCTGAAGAATCCCGCAGATTTCTCCCGCGCTCGTGCCATCAAAGCCCACATCGACTCCCTCTCACATGAGCTAGCACGTTTGCTAGTACTGGGCTCACTCGACGCGACCGATGTCCATGCCGGCGTGTCAACTCAGGCTTTATTGACGACAGGAAATGACACCCAAGTCACGCCTAAAACCCCCCCTGTGCGCCCTTCTACACCGCCGTTATATTCCTATACATCAAAAAGACGTCAATCACAGCTACTTGATGCTTCGCCGGAGAAGTCGCAGAAGCGCAAACCATCCTATGGGATTTACTGGTACGCCATCCTTCTGTTCAACCTAGGGCTGCATTAAATACTCATTTATTCATTAGATTTATTCTTACACTAGCAAATATCACACTATCTACATATGTTACTGTTTAATATATCTACTGTGTGTTAAATGGTTCATTATGCCGACGAGCGGGATAACGGACGGCGGACGGCGGGCTGAGGGACTTCAGCTCGCGGTGTCGCGCATGCTGACGTGGGCGCACTGACAGCACTGCGCGCTTTGATGCTCAGGTCGCGTGCGCGCCGTCTTATCGGGGCTACACGTGATCATCCGAATAAGGCAGGTGGTTGGCCGTGCTTTATCTCCCCGCGCTGACCGAGGCTGTAAAATTTCAGCAGTGCATCGAATTTTATCGGATACGTAACCAGGGCAGAGAGTGACGGAAGCAAACATGGCTGTCCTAGTAGTGTGGCATCTCGAGGAGCGTGAGCGCGCACAATTTGGGTGGAGCACGTGCAGCACCAGCAACTTGGCTCGCCGCCCTCGCGCACGCGCACAAGTCCGCCGCCGCCGCCGTCGTCGTCGTCGTCCCGCCATCCCGCCGCTCCCATTAACGGACGCGCGCGTCGGTGGTGCGCGTGGACGGGGAGGCGAGCCAAGTTAGTGGTGCTGCACGTGCTCCACCTAAAAAGGAAGTTCATTGTGCGCGCCTGTACATGTGTTCCTAGGACACGGACAAACAAGACCAAACCGTAGCCGCGATAGCCACGAGACGCCCGCTATCTTGTCGCCTCACATTTGAGGTACAGCTTCACAACAACAAAAAAAGGGGGAGGCCAGCACGCGAGGGAAACTGTGGTTACCAAAAAATACAAGAACTCGAAGGGAGCTCGAATTGACTCTACGGTAAGACAAGCTTGTAGAGATGGGCCCATCGTATCACGGCACCAGGAAGGATGTCGTTATAAGAAGTAAATGGGAAGACTGTTTTTATCATTTCCTCTACCTTTGAGGCAAGCGAGGAGTTTCGGCCTCGTTTAGAAGGTGTACAAGGCTGGGCACGAGCAACAGAATTATGCATGCCGGCTATATGAGCAGAATATCAGAACATGAAAGTATAACCGCGAGGCATTCTAAGGGACGTGCTACAACATAGTGGGAAAAGTAAAAATACAGAAAAACTAACCGGACCACAAAATAAGCAAAGGAGCTATCGAAACACACACCAAGACCGTCAGCACTAAACCGTGGATGATCTACTACAACGTTGATTGACGGAGGTGTTGCGACCGCCGGCTAGCGTACGGGCCCCTATACCGCTGTTGGTTGTCATCTATTTAGATAACATCCCGTGTCAGCTCGCGAGGTCGAGGCGATCCAACTGCGGTCTCGACGTACGATCAGGGTAGCGGTGGACCATTTGACTGCTCTCCTGGTGACCTTCGGGAGACAGCGTAGCAGGCACCAACGCTGGAGGGTCGGACAGCCCAGATGACTGATCCGAGAGAGTTGGGACGAGGTCTTGTGTGCCTACGCCAGGGAGCGTAGACTGATGATCGTACATATGCGCAGCGGCCAGAAGCGTCGCCGATTTGAGGATACCCGGGGACGAGCCGGCGATGTATCCGCGCCCTTCGTCGTGCCACTCGCGGGACGGTGACATCATTATATCGCCCTAGCATCTCGGTGAGACGGGTTGAAATTATTATTCCATTACAACATACCATTATTGGCTTGGATGAGGGAGGCTTCAATTGCGAAGGGGAGATAGTGGACTGTGCTTCGAATGCGGAAGCTAGACTGGCTATATGACTGGTCGAAGTAGACTGCTCCTGGAGGATTTCCCGGTGTGCATTGTGGGGGTAGTCTACGACGGCGTCTTGGAGCAAACCTCGATGTCTAGACTCAGTGGATGTAATGCGTGGCCCAGAGGAGTCCGAAGGAAAGGTCTGTGGGACGCGAGGTACTGTCTAAGCGGCAACCATGTACGAACGATGAAACTTACATTAAGCAGAATGTTCCCAGGTTGGCACGATAGTACCGACGGACCACAGACATTTCCGATGGAAGGCAGCGATGGATCTGCAGCACCGCAGGTGAGGGAAGAAGAAGCGAACGTCGAATTGTTTGGGTCCTCGGCGCTTGCGTAGAACTGAGGTCGCTCAAGACAGGACTCGGATAAGGCTTCGGAAGTCTCATTGGTTGCACAGGGAGGAGCTGTCAACGCGCCCCAGCTGGAATTGTTGCAATAGCCGCGATTATCCGGCTGATAGCTCTGCTGTTGTACAGAGTGAGTCACGTTAACATCCAGATCAACATACCGCTCACATCGAAGGTATAATCCTGATAGCCGCCTTGCATAGAAGAATGGTCGCCAGTAGCTGTCAGTTCATGCCAGCGAATGGGATGAGCTCTAGAAGACATCGAATTCTCCTGCTGAGAAGGACCGAATGTCCAGTCCATGTTCAATTCGTTTGCCCCCGCCGCTTCTGTAACTTCGCACGTGGTTGCGGCCGTATGCTCTACTACCCTAGGGGCAGCTGGGTCGTCGTTTGAATAGTGTGTTCTGAGCTGGACATCTTGCTGGAGGTGTTCGGAGCTGAATGAGAGAATGCGAGGTGGCTGTGAGATGGGAGGATAAAAGCCGCTCGATGGTACCGGTGCTCCGCCGTCTGAAGGGGTTCCGGTGTGTGGGACGCAAGGTAGGACGAGTTGAGGCCCACTGTTCGTGTGCGCGCCACGACTCTGCTGAAAACATCTATAGGGAATCGCTTGGCCGGATTGAGCCGCAGCAATGACGCGATGTAAAGGCGAAGTCAACGGGTCCGGTGCCAGCATTGGGGGCTTCCGCTCGTAGGCAAGGACACAGATGTAGGCGCTGTCCCCGCGCGAACAAGGGATAAAGCCGCAGAGAAACACCTCGTCAGGCTGTAGACCGGTCTCTAGCCCTAGGCCCAATGGATTGTTGACAGGATCCGTTGTAGTCATGGCGTTCTGTTTTGTTTGAGAGGTGAGTGAACTGTTCATAGGAGATACGAAGGGCCATACCTTGAACCACCAAAGGCGAAGGTCCTTCGTTGTTTTATAACCCAGCTCAAAGTAGGTCCCTGCACCTCGCTGTGCAGACAATGGGGGGATGCGACAGAACTACAACAGGATGTCATTGGGTGACGCGCGTGCATTACACGTTACACACCTCGAGGTAATGATGTTGCTTCGGTTTCTTCTGCACGCCACCATGCTTCATCTTCGTGGGAAGTAGCTTGTCTCCATCGCGTATGTGATTACATGTCATCTCTGGATCCCACCAGTCCCATAGGCTCAGAAGCTGAGTGTCGTCTTGAGGCGATACCATTGGAATGAATTGCCTTGAATCACTAAAGTCCTCCTTGTGAACTGGTATGAAGTCATATTTCGATATTATGCCGGCAGGCAGTCGGCCCTTCAGGTACTCAGGCATCTTTGGATCGACACCGCCATCGGGTGCCCCGCGCTACACAGGGATTAGCCGGTCAGCACAGTACACAGCACTCCTGGCTCACAGGTGTGCGTTCATAAATTGGCATAAGGCGTCTCAACTGGGGACGCAGTGCGTCCTCCAACTCCGTGTCAACCCGCTGCCCGCGTCTCAGGTCTTGAACGAGCTTCGTCGCATGACAAACTTTCTCGTGCTTGGAGAGCGAGGAAACCATTAAGAGTTTCTGTACAGCGAGGGCCAGGTGAGGTGGGTGGTAAACCGTACACCTTGGGACGAGGCCGAGGAGGAAGAGCCGCACTTTGTCATGTAGACTCAAGTACACGATATATATATATAGTCGCGGCTGGCTAGACAAGTGGAAGGATAGCTAGAGTTGGTGGCGCTTTGTCCGGTCATGGTGAGGAAAACACGAGGCTTTGAGTCGATGATGGTGAGGATAGATGTCTAGGCAGGCGTGCATACGTCCATGGCTGCGGACACCCAGTCCAGTAAGATCTAACAATTGAACCAGTGAACAGCATACCCGCAGAACATGAGGAAGCTGTAGACACTTAGATTTCGCTCTCCCTCCGTGTAGCCTTCCGCCGAATAGCTGTGGACGAAGGACGACAAATGCGTCAAGCTGACTAGCCAGTGGTAGCATCAGAAAAGAGCATCAAACTTAAACAACAGTGAGTGATCCTCCAAATGATTGCAATTCTTATGCTCACATTTGTATCCGCGCCGACGAGCGACCACGCCTGTAGGACATGACTGCAAGAAACGTTACTGGTGTTCCTCCAACAATGGGACCTGGGTGGCATGGTCCCACCAGCGCAAATGGTCGACCTGGATTTCAGCTGCCGCGAAAGTGTTCGTAGAGGCCTCCTGCAGCTAGATGCGCGCCAAAAACGGACCCCGAACGAACGAAGATCTATCTCGAACCCCTTCCAGTTCCACTCGATTTCAGGGGTTGCGAGCTGACTCCTGCTGATGGATTTCTGGGCTGCCGACCCAAAGTCGAAGCTGAACACGAGGGCGAACCATGGGCGAACTGAATGACGAGCTTTGGGCATGGCTATCTGGCTGGATGACCAGGTGAGCACGAGGAAGTATCATAAAGGTACTAATTTGACCCTACCTCACGCTCGTGGTATCCCACAAATCTTATATTTCTACTGGCAATATAGATTCATACAGTGATGAATTCAAGAAGACGTACAAACTATCACTTGATTTCGCACTTAGAACGGCCACTCGTCTTCAAACAAATCAAAGCCGAGGCCCCATCCCTGAGATGGGTTGACTACGCGCTTCGGGGGGTGGGCGGCGGCTGCCGCCTCGAGCTTCTCAAACGCGTCCTGCGGCAGGGCCACAACTATCCCAGCAACGGACATGAGCAGCTGGGAATCCGCGTAATCAGTAATTACGCACCTTGGAGGTTCTCTTCGATCCGGGATGGAGTGACGCTCTTCGGGAGCACGACAGTCTACCGTGACGCCGTGAGCGTGGAACAGAGATGATGGAAGGAGGAAAACGCACTCCACGCTGGACGTGCCACGAGATCACAGCTTGTGCGGGGGTGATGTTGAGCTCTTTCGCGATAGCCTGGACCTCGGGCACGCTCAGAGTTTCCTTGACCTGGTTGTTGCTGCCGAGCGGAGAGTAAGCCTCGAGGACGAGACCGTTGTCCTTTGCCCACTGCTTGAGACGTTAGCGCTTGGTCAGCGGCAGAGTTATGAGAGGCGCACCTTGAGGAGCTCGGGCTGCGGGTTGAAGAAGTTCAACTCCACCTGGTTTACGGCGGGTTGGTATTTGAGAGGGTTGGCGGTAAGGTTTTTGATGCTACGCCAGGGTTAAACTCGCCCAGCATTTTCTGGGAGAGAATATGCATACCGGGCAATGTTGAAGCTGGCATATAGTCAGCAATTTATCACAATCTGCTGTGTGAGGGATGTGCTTACTTGCTGATACCGATGTTGCGGATTTTGCCCTTGTCAACCAGCTCCTCGAGTTTCTTCCACGTAGGGTACGGGTCTGCGGTCAGCTCGACGTCGAGAACATTGTTTCCTTCCTTCTTGAACGCGATCGGCCTGCGCAAAGCATGCTGAGTGACGTCATCCCATGTTAGCGATGGCGGAAACATACCAGTGGATGAGGTAGAGGTCAAGATATTCCGTGCCGAGCTTTCCCAGGGACTCGTCGAGGGCAGGCTCGACGTCCTCAGGAGCGTGAAAGTTATTCCAGAGCTAGCAAGCACATTTTAGAAGGGGTCAGATCTCAGAGTAAAAGAGGGATGCACACTTTTGACGTAAGCCATATCTGCTCGCGAGGGATGCCGCTTTCGTGGATGGCCTTACCCACTTCCTCTTCGTTCTATCCTTCGCCATGAGCGTCGCGGCAGGCGCATCTACGACCAAACACTGACCCGGTAAGCCCAAGCACCGTCGATGTGCCTGTAGCCCGCCTTCAACGCAGCGGACACAGCCTGGCCGACCTCGCCGGGCCCCGCCTTCCAAACACCTGATAAGCACACCTCAGCCATGAGCACAAAGCGCAGAGCATTACCGACGACGCAGCCGTACCAAGCGCGACAGAGGGGATCTGATGCCCCGAGGGCAGCGTGTGGTGGCTCGGCAGCGACGAGAGGTTGCGATGAGCGCACGGCGCGGTGTGCAGGAATGCCGCAGATGAGCGCACGACGGCGCGGATACCCTGGAAGCCGGCAAGCATGACGGTACAGAGACCGAGGACGGCGAAGAGGATGCGCTTGACACGAGCGGTGTGCGCACGGGCGTGCGCTTGCTGGAGGCTCTTGGCGTCGTCGCTCGTGGCAAGGGGCTCGTAAGCGATGGGGGGCATGTTGTGGTCGTCGTCGCGGATAAGAATGACGAACTCTCCGCGGGATTGCCGTCGCTGCCGTCAATGGCAGGAACGGCGTCTATTCTCCCGTATATCTCGTCATTCCATGCGCTGCATCGCGAATACGGCTCTTGCTCTCCCGCCACTATCAGCTAACACAATCTCACGTGCTTGCTGCATAGACTATGTCCATAAAGTCAGTATAATTGAAAAGTGTCTTCATGTTCGCATCGCTGAATGAATACTGTACAGTATATGTCTCAGAACGCGTTGGTCTTTTTTGGAGGATGCGGTACTTGTGATTCGGACAGCTGGCAAGCAGAGCTCCGCGTCGTGGCAGTGTTGTGTACAAGGCTACAAGCACAGCATGCTGGTCTAAGTACTTTGCCCATGATTGGAACCTCTATATAAATATGTAACCTTCACTAGTGAATTATGCACTGAATTGGCCCATAATACTCGCTTTAGCTTCTGAGGGTAGCGCAATATAGTTCTTGTGTATTCCGCAAGGTGGACTTGGAGGTCCGATGGTGATGGACGCCTGTGTACGTATTGTTGTATCTTGTGGGCGACACGAAACTGTTATGAGTGCTATTGATTCAAACGCTTGTCGCGAAACTTGCAATATAATGATCGTCGTAAGTTTATTAGATCCTTGCGCGGAGCGAAGCTTGAGGCAAACAAATCAAAGCACACCGTTGACGCAGCTCCCACCAAGAAGTATTCAAGTTCACATATTTTCAATACCCTTTGTATTCTCACTCGTCCTCGATATACAAGTACATTAGAGTCACGGAAAACACTGAGAGTACGCTCGTGGTGCCAAAACCTTGTTCATAATTCGGCATATATTTACTGTGAGCACGGTTTAAGACAGTGAAACCATGACGATGATGAGTCATGACAATCGGAAACTTACTGTACTTATCGCAGGGGAGCGTTTGAAGCGAGTACTCATAGCCTATTATTTTGTTGAACGTGTCTTGCAAATGGCAACTATGAAGTTGACCGCTCAATGGATATCACTGTTTTCTGCTAAAGTCGCCGAGGACCGCGGCCATTAGGCCGACCGTGCCCGGCAGCTCCGGTAACAAGACACGTGGCAGTGCCGATGTGGCGGCTAGGACGGCGTGAGAATATAAAATGCCAGCAAGAGTTCAGATTCATCATGTCCGTGACAGACAAGCTGCACAAACCCATACGACATCGATATTAATTTCAAGACATTAACGTACCTCGAATGGCACAATGATACAATTTCGCCCACAAGCTTGAAAGAAGGTAAGGTCACGCTGAATAGGGATACGACAAAGAATCCCAAGTCCGAGGGGGAGGTGAGTACCGGTGAGTACTGAACCACCGTAGAGTCTAGACATATGGTCCAAGAGTTGCTGCATTGCTGCAGATTGCTGCACAAGAACTTGGCAAGCGCAGCTTCATGTGGTTCGTGTGGCTGTGTAGGCTGTGATGCACAACGTCGCTGTCATCACTGCACGGATTGACGAGTCGAAATGAAACATATGTGAGCGATCCAACTCTCTCGTCCACTGCGTTGTGAGAATAATAATTAACGCAGTCATCGTGGGTTGCGGGAAATGTACAAAGCAATATCAAGGGCGTGGATGGCCTTATCTCCACTGTGAGAACGCCCCACCTCCTCGCGGGGCGCTGTGCAGGCACGGGCTGCAGGTCATGCTGCGCCTCGGCCCTCGGGGAGTGCAGTTCGCTCTTGATGCTGATCCGGTCGTACCTTGCGCAGATGAACAGAATGATCACTGCGTTCCGCATCGAGGGCTGTAATGAAGCCCTTATAAGGGGCCAACCGCTGCCTCCCTCCTTGTCCGGCCTCTCCCCAAGCTCGTCCTCCTCCCCGTCTCCCGTTCTGCTCTCTATGCTGGCTGGCGCATCGCTCAGATGGAATGCCCATCCGTACCAGCCAACCTGACACTGCTCGCCGACCTCGGTTCCAACTTCCTCGGCAACACCACTGGCAACATCCTCCAAGCAATAACGTGCGGGGGTCTCCTGGGCAGCGACTTCTGCACGGCCATCTGTCCGAACCAGGACCTCGCCGGGATTGGAGTCCGCGTCGCGTTCTACTTCCAGAGCCTCGATCTTGCCGAGCATCGCAAAGTTGTACACGAGGTGCTCTCTCGGCTTGAAGAACACGA
>KN840641.1:0-19805 GCA_000832265.1 Phlebiopsis gigantea 11061_1 CR5-6 | reverse complement strand
CCGCGTCCGTCGCCGCGCCCGTGCGCCGCCCGTACGGCCACGCGCTGCGCCCGTCCGACGCATCCGAAAGCCACGAGATGCAGTCGCTCATGGACAGCTTCCGCGGGCAGGCGTACGCGCCCGTCGTGCCGCCGTCCCCCGAGCTGCCGACGCTTGGGCGCCGCACGACGTCGGTCAGGCATGGTCCGCGCGAGATGGCACGCCGCCGGCCGCGGTTCGACCCCCCGTAACGCAGGTGCTTTAGTCGCACGTCACGCTTCGCGGCCAAGTTTGATGCCGGTGTTTGTGCTTGCATTCATGGAATACATACCCTCACGTACCTCATGTAGAACTAGTGTATCAGCTTACATCGTTTCACTATCGTATAGACATGTATAATCTCATACTATATCCCGACAACTCTCCCTCGAAGCCAAAAAAGTGCAATGATATTATGTAAAAGATGATAGCGAGCGTCGAGAACTTGTGAGATCCTCTGGCGGAGCTTTCAGCAGATTCAACAAAGGCGTCGGTCTGGCAATTTCAATATTAAGTACATGGGCCATCCTTCAGTGTAGTAGAAGCACAAATATTCGTAATATGCTATACCAAACGCTACAAGACAGACTTCACTGCGAGTCGGCCCAGGATCCGACGATGCTCCTGCTGAGCCGTCTTGTTCATTCCACCATGTGGCAAGACGGAAGTCGTCGTCAGCTGGCAGATCAGCCTGTACCCAAAGGTCAAGAAGATGAAGACAGACCAAGGAAATCGTGAGAAAGGCAACGACAGGTGACCATTCGTGCAGTGTCGGTGTGTAGAACGACAGGAACGCGGGATCGCGCACCTAGTATCGGTCGGCGCCGTCCGCTGTACACTCGTGTGCGCACATCCGAATGAGCCGAGGGAGATAGCAAAGAAACCTTGACGTACGACGGCCGACGCAACTAGAATTTTCCCCCCTGGTAAGTGTGTAGACAGTGTGCCTACCCGTTTGTAGCTGGATGATGATACAAGTCCATGACGCCCATTAGTATGGTGGCTGCAAGTTAAAGATATCAGTCAAATAGTCGATCGTCGCTCGCACACAACGCCGGATCCTGATATAGTTAACGAAATATTATTCATCTCGTTCGAGGTACGGTACACATGTTTTCTGTCATGTAGAATGTTGGCGGAGAGATGCCTTTTCTGTCACTGCATACCACCCCGCAGGCGCGCCCTCGACAGCGAAAATCTTCATGCCGCAAGACACGTTGTGGCGCCCTCTGTGCTGCGGTCACTCCCGACATGAAAAAGGATGCCGCGATGACGAGAAAGCGTGGGCGAGCCAGCACCTTTCGAGTCCTGCCAGCGTCCGCGGACAATCCCCGGACACTCGCGCGGCCGGTAGCCAATCAGCGCGTCGGCCCGCGCCTGGGAAACCCGACAGCGATCTGAGGAAGGACGGCGAGATAGGACGTGCGTGTGTGGCGCCGCGCGGTGTCTCCCGTTGCTGTCGGCGGCTGGGCCTTGCGCGTCGAGCCCACAACGGGGTGCACAGCCAGGCAGAACTTGCCGGTCATTCTCCGGCGGATGCTGGCAGCGTGGTGTGGCCGCGCGCAGCCGGGCGCGTGCCGAGCGCGAGCCCGCCGCCATCCTCTCGCGTCGGTGGGACGTCGCAGAGCGCATGACCAATCGCATTGAGTCCGTGTCTCATGGCGGCAGGGCGCAGAGGACGGGCGCGAAGCGCTTGTGACGGTCGATGTCCTGGTGGCGTCCATTCAGTCGGGACCTTCGCGCGGGGAGCCGATGGGAGGGGCGCAGCGGAGTGAGGCGCGCACGTTCCGCCGTCCATGCGGGTCCTTTTCGCTCAGCGATGCCGTAGCCTGGCGACGAAGTTGGCTGCGCCCACATCGATGAACGTAGATGGGAGATGAGAAGCGGCCGCGCGACTACAGACTTGAGATGTGGACGCTTATAGCCATGTTCGAACACGCGCCGCGGGTTCTGTCATGAGTTATTTCGAAATCGAAAGGTCTAAAACTAAGGCACAATACCGGTCAATATGTGACAACGACGGCAGGGTCTCGTCGAGTAGAGGTTAAGCTCGTGTAAGCATGTTGATGCTCACTGAGAAGTAAGGCGGGCGTGCGCCAGGGGACACAGACATAGGTGATTGAAGCTAGACCCCGGGAGGTGCTTGGCTTCACGTGGAGACGCACTGACTGTGTGAGCAGTAGCATGCGACTGCGCTGCCGACTGTGAATTCTGTTCTCTGTAACGTGCTCGCTCGCTGTCCAGGGACGCCGGGGTATGGCCGAAGGTTGAAGCTAAATGACAGCTGTCAGCAGGCGCGAGGCACAGTAAGGCAACCAACTCTCACCCGCGCACCAACGCGATAAAGAAGCTCGGTCAATAGCCTAAAACGGTTCATCTAGGGACCTGGGCTTGAGAAGGTCCAGCCACTTTGCTCGCGGCGATAGGTCGACCTAGGTGACGATGGATTGTCGTTGTCCAATGTAGGTATAATGATGTCACGAAATGGGTAGCGGCCACTATGTATACCTGCGCAAGTGGTCTGGGCTGCAGGGCAAGGCCTAGGTACCAACGCCGACGACGTGCGCGGGTAAGGCCAGGCTTCGCACGCGTGATTGCGGAAGAATGTACGGGAACAGGGCGTAAGTGGTGTGTGGACCGAGTCCGTGCGTTCGCGAGGTGCCGGTCGCCACGAGCGTAAGGACGAGGAGAGAGTTGACGATGTCTGTCGCTGCGATGGACGTCGGGCCGATGAACTGACGATAAGGCATGTTGAGGCCACGACACAACGGAGTCAAGGACACGCTATGACACATCATGCTGCGTCCTCGCATGGTAGCGGAAGTCGCGCATGCCTCGTCTATCATTGTACGTGTGAGGTAGCAGTACGGTAAAGGGATGTGTAAACATACCCCTGGGAATGGGGAAGAAGTGCCTTCCCGTCGGTGCAGGCAAGCCTTCCTTCACGAAGGTAAGCACGGTTTCGGGAGAAATGCCCGGATAGGAAGGTCCATTACCTATGCTTGAACCCTGTATCAGCGTCAGGACGCGTGAGATCGGTATCGGTTCGCTCACTAAGTTATCTGCGGCCGGAGGCTTCGCATCCCACCCCTGATCTAAGGACCCCGGACATCGGGACCCTGGGATTGCCTTGCAATGTTGTCGGGAGAATGGGAGAGGTCCGGTTACTGAGGCTTAGGAGACACTAGCGCAAGGAATGGTCAGGCTCAGAGCCACCTAGGTGAATCTGATACGACATACTTAAGGCGGCGACCAGTAAGGCCGAATGAGACAGAGCTATCCGCCAATTTTGATATCTGCAGCCGAGGGGATCCCTATGAGATACCTCCTGGACGAGAATTCGACATTGACACTTCCGCCAGGATCGCCTGTCTCCGCTGGGGCTTGACTGTATCCCGGAAGCGCCTATGGAGGTTGGCTCACGATTCGCAGACGAAATGGCAAAAATGAGAATGAAGATCGCGGACAATCTGCACAAGGAGTCCCAGAATCCTCACGAAGGCCGGCGTAAAATCTGCCCACAAAAAGGCGAGAGTTGAGCACGCCAGTTCAGCGTCCGGGCATCAGATTGTTACGCGTGGAGACCGTACTGCTCAGAGGTTATCTGACGGTTTATTGCGATTAGAGCTACTATACGCATTAATTATGGCACACAGTACCTACACAAAAAGGACCGTACGATGAGGTCGCACAGAACTGCGAGGATTTCCCTTCATTAGATGCTAATTTTGGCAGAGTTTCGCTAGGTTCGATGTTGCCCTCGCAATTCCGGTTCCCGCAGCCGCGGAAGTGCATTGCGCGCGACTTGACACAATGATGCTGGTCCAGTGGAAGAGAAGGCAGAGAGTTCTCACATACTGTCTGGGGTCCGTTGATGAGTAGCACCGATCGATGTGGCTCCGATCGTGTCACGACCGGGTAAGACAGAGCGTAACCGTACTCCCAATCCCATCCATGGAGATATGGGAACGGCCGACTGCGCAAAGGAGTGAGCTTCCCGCGCGATCGCTGAGGGACCTACAAGCATGAGAACTGTCGTGTTCTTGCGCAGTCGCAGACGATATGGTGCCTATCAGAGCGCGCATATAGCTGGTCGAGATAAACGGAGCGCCACTCGCGGGGGAGGCAAGAAGGAGCGTGTAAATGGGGAAACAACCGGGGCCATGAGCGATGACTTGTTCCGACACGAGGCGTGGGTAAGCGGGCGCGAGCGAGTTGGTGGGGGAGGTATGCATAAGGAAATTCAAGGGTCCAGCGAGGGGTGGTAGGACACGAGGCAGGCCTGGTCCACTGGGGAATGAATGTGTCCGCTAGAGTGGCAGCTTCCTTGTCATCTGGTGGGAGCATAGTCGTTAGCAGCACCGCCATTACCAGCGGTGGTACACACACGCACATGTGCGCAAAGCCAGTCGCTTTCTCTGCTGGGCTTTGTATCGTCGTGTCTAGCGCATTTTCCCACCTAATTTTGAAGTGTGCTGGGACTCCACCCGCATGTGTAGATGTGCACAGCGTTGTGGTGGCATCCACGGCGTAGAAATCACAGAGCAGACGGCGAATCGTCGGGGGAGAAGGTGGAGGTGAGAAACGAAGAGACGGTGGGCAGTAATCTCGGATTTATTCGATTCAAACTCCGAACAAGGAAATAAACGCGCAGATGCTTGCGCAACTCAAGGGGCCGCGTCAGTTTGGACGGTTGCGCAAGCATATATCCCCCCTCCCATTTGCACACTCATCTTACTCATTCCCGCTTCCTCTCTACGCTCCTCCACGCTGCCGTCGTTATCCCGCCCACTGTCATACACAATGCCCGACGGCTCTTTTGCACACCCCCAGGAACGCCAGTTTAACCCGTACTCCGAGAATGGAGGCACCATCCTTGCCATCGCTGGCGCAGATTTCACCGTCGTCGCAGGTGACACGCGACAAAGCGAGGGCTACAGCATCCAGACACGGTATGCGCCAAAGGTCTTCAAACTGTGCGTGTCTCCTCTGTCTGTGTGCGCGCTGCGTGCGGGATACTCATGTCGCTCCCAGGACCGACCGCGCTGTGCTCGCTGTGAACGGCTTTGCAGCAGACGGCAACATGTTCGTGAAGAAGGTCAAGCAACGTCTGGAGGTGCGTTCGGAGCTCACATCACGCGTAGGACGCATTCTGATGCGCACTTGCTAGTGGTACCGCCACGCGCATGCGAAAGACATGCCCCTCCGTGCGATCGCACGACTCATCCAGACGATGCTATATGCGCAAAGGTTCTTCCCCTACTACGTCTACAACATCCTCGGTGGCATCGAGGAAGACGGTACGTCACTGTTCTCTCCACCCATGCCGAACCTTCAGAACTCACTTGAAGTCCGAACGCCTTCAGGATCCGGCGCAGTATACTCCTTCGATCCCGTAGGATCATACGAACGCGAGGCGTGTCGTGCCGCCGGTGCCGCACAGGCCCTCGTACAGCCATTCTTGGACAATCAGGTACGTCACGCCTGCTGTAGTCGACGGACGGCGCGCCATCCGATCCTTCCCCGAGCTTACGCCCGTGTCCGCCACAGATATACTTCAAGAACCAGCAGCCACCGGCCGGCTCGTCACACCCCGTCCACCTCCCGCTTCCGGACGTGTTGTCCATCGTCATCGACTCTTTTACCGGCGCGACGGAGCGTCACATTGAGGTGCGTTCGCGTGCTGTTGCACGTTCGCATCCGAGCGTTGGGCTGATGGACTTTGATGACGTAGGTCGGCGACGGCCTTGAGATCTTTGTTATCCTCGCAAAGGGCCGGTCCACACAGGGCTTCGACGGCCGCAGCGGCGTGCAGGAGCTCAGTACAACCCCAGAGGGTGATCGCGTGTTTGTCATCCGCCGGGAACTCAAGAAAGACTAAGCATTTGTTTCTGTGTACTCGTATGCCTCTTTGGACGTCGTCAGTCTGAATGGACAGATCCCCACATCCACGCCATCTCCTTAATTATTCTACCCGCACCCACGCCTGCATCGTACCCTCCTCTGCTGTTCATAGACTGGCTTACTAGTTTTTTGTCCCGCCCGCCGTTGCAGTGCGCGAGGCGGCCGGATAATGTAAACCACATTTATTGTGTGCTTTGGCGTGCATTTCCCGAGCGACGCGTGTATACCCAATTGAGACCCTGAAACAAGCATTGATCCGCAAGTCGACGTCCCTTCCCCGAGCCAATCAGCGAGAAAGATTTTAGCCGACACGCCGCCGAAGCATGCCGCCTCTCCGCGAACCTCCAGCGGGCTTGCGATGCAAGAACCCACCTGCTCGACGTTGCCGCCGGACTGCAGCTCGCAGGGTCGCCGCCGCCAACGACGGGCGAGGGCGAGCTTGGCGGCGGATGGCTTAGAGAGCGCATCACCAGATTTTGAGCGGTACAGATCTTGTGACGGGGACCCGCCCCGTGGACACTGGCACGGTCGAGTTTTCCGAATTGTCCGTGAAGTGAGAGCGGGAGCCGGTGGTTACGTGAGCGCGACGGATGCGCTGCATTCGATGCGACAGTCGCAGATAGCATATGTGCCGTACGAGTTGAACGGAGGGATGGAGGAACGTGATTAGCCCTCGCCTCGTACGTTTGTACGCGAGGGGCCACATACGGGCCCTAATTCATGCCGCAAACCTCGGAACAACCGAGCCCGCACGCCCGGTGCACGCACGCACAGGCCGTCGAGGGCACCGCCCGCGAACTGAATAGGCGAGTATCCTCGGCGCACGCGCGCGAGGCGAGAGAAGACGAACAAGCTGATCCCGCCGCGGCGAACCTCCCTCGTCCAGTGGCATCCCAGCTTCGCGCGCGCGCCCACCCGCCCGCCGGCGATTCCTCGAGCCTTCTCCTACCACGCATGTGACGCAGCACACATACCCGCGGTGCGGTCGGGCCCAGTGAGATGAGCGAGTGGAACACGGCCTGGGGCGTCTCGAGCGTGCGCCAGGCCGCAGGGCCGCGGATCGCCTGGCAGCATGGCGGTCAGGAGGTGTTCGTGTGTACGGCATCACAGAGCATCGTGTCGAGGGCTGCCGTGCACGTCGAGGGCTGCTTCCTATCGGATGCACAGACCCTGGTCGTCGTGAGTCACGGAGGCGCGTCATGTGCTGCCAGCACGAGGGCATGGGCGACGTACAGCGTTTCGCTTGGAAGATGCAAGCAGGCGGGCTGGCCGAGTCGCGAGCTCAACGCCGACTGAGGAAATTTGGGGAGGCTAGGGAAGCCAGCGGGGAAGAAGGTCAGCTGGTTTGATAGTATAATTGCCTCACGATAGAATCTTCGTCGCAAGGTTTGCTGCCTCGGTACAATTCTTGTGGGATATCAAGCTAGCGGTGCGGCTTGGCTGACACCGACGACCTTGAGCCGGCAGCTTTTGGCATCGTTGGACAGCGGTCCAGTTGGTATTAGGTAAGTACGCCTGCATACGAGTACGCAGATCACATCTATGCTGCCCAGAATCAGAAACAGACATATGCGTGCAGCTTCCACTAGGCACCTACTCAAATATTGAATGCTCCTTCTGCATGCAAGGTTCGTGCCAACAGGCGCCTACCAAAGCGCGTTGCAAAGTAGCCGCCGAGGCGGACTCCGATTTTCCCACGCAATGTTCTCAGAAAGGGCCACAAAGAGTCCGCCGCGCAAAGTTCTAACGGATGCTCTAGTGAGTAGAATACATAGGCGTGTTTTCGGCGTGAAGTCGATCGTTATAAAACGAGTGGTAACGGTCGACTGGGTATTAGATGAACTATGCGTGGCTCGTGAGACAGTGAAGAAGGAGATGAAGGGTCCGAGAGTCAATGCGAACGTGCGGGGATAACGGAAGCAGAGGAGAGGGAAAGGAAAATGTCAATCACGACTCGTATACGAGTCAATCGGTAGTGAATGTCCACAACTCAACTCCTAATCACAGAATAATGGACGCAGCACACGCGGTACCGAGCGAAACGACCAAGGCAACCACGCCCGCCGGCGACCATGACCTTTCTCCCGCGCTGCGCTTCGTCAAGCTCCGCTTCGATGCTGCCGTGACGGTGGTGACGTTGCGCAGAGCCCGCGTTGGGAGCATGTTCGGCGTCGCAGAGAGCTGGAACTGCGGTGCGACGGGGGACCCGTCAAACTGGAAGAGGTGAAGCTTTGGCCCGTCCGTAGGGTCCAAGAACACGCGCCAAGACTGGTACATCTCGGTCTGATTGTATATCTCGATGAAGTTCGAGACGGCGCCGCATGGATCCTGTATTTGCTGGTAACCGTCGCCGAACGGCGTCATCACGATGGAGCCGTTCCCCAGCAGGTCGTATGTGCCATGTACCCAGTTCATGACACCAGTGATACAAGTTGGCTCCGAGCCTGGAGAGTTGTCAGCCGTCAGACATACAACGTTGGACGTGCTGCGCACCATTGCTATTGAATCGGTAGCGTGCGATTTCGTAGAAACCATCATCGGTGCTATAGGAGCATCTTTAACAAGAGCAAAAGCACGCAGAAAGCGGCCACTTACAAGGAATAAGAGACACCTGTATTCTTCGGGTAGATGAACGTTTGGTTCAAGGCGTTGGCGAACCCCTGCATTCGAGGCGATCAGTGCCCGTTGGGCTAATGCAACCGCAGACTCCGATAAAAGACGCACAGAGCCTGTTGAAACGGCCTTGCTCCCAGAGCTCCAAGTACCCGAGATGGGCGTGGCGTTGTGGGCGGAGTTAAGTATGATATCCTGCGCGAAGGCGGGAACGACGGCGAGGAAGGCGGGGAGCAGGGATGTCCAAAGCATCTTCCTTGACAAGGCAGTAATCAAAGAACAAGGGGTGACAAAAATGCCGAAGGCGACGGCGACGACTGTGTGGGGGGAAGGCCTGGAGAGGGGAGGAAAGGGTCGAGGACGTTATGCTCGATGACGGCGGGTGGGTAAGGAACGTGTTTGGTGCTGTCTGCGTGGGTTGACCCCGAATTAGACAGTGATCTCGTCGCTACCGGCCGCATATGGCATATACTTCTCACGGTCACGGGCGTTGCTATAAGAGTGAAATTTTTCGTTCACACTTGATCTCTCCCGCTGTCTTTCTGTTTCCTCTCCGCCCCTCCTGGCGGCTCCTTCCAAGGGTACATAATGCTACTACTACGTTCATGCAGGCGTACCAGGGATTGTGACTAACAAGGTCTGTATCTCGACGGACGTGGCCAATAGAAATCACGCTGGACGACAGTGAGTCCCGTGTCCAAGCTTTGCAATTGGTGAGTCCATCGTCCTATCCATATCCACAAGATGCAATCATTGCGGATGTAAATTGTCGAAAGACAGTAGTATCCGAGAGCGCAAAACCGTGTGGATTCTTCCGTTGCCTTCCTTCTGACTCTGTCAACTTCAATCTTCGCCTTCGCAGCATCAACTGACTACAAGCTGCCCATAGATCTGTACAAAATGCTCATTTACGCAATCGTTCATGTCCTCGCATCATTACCAAAAATACATATTTTGTGCTAAACAACCCATATATGACGTATGTCTGCCCTATCCTCGTGTCCACCTGCACAGGTTGCTGTGGCTCCCAGAAGCCACGCAGCTGCGCAAAAGCTACCATCGCGAACCTCATACGAATGGTGGGTAGAGCGCGGCGCAGTCTTTCCACAGTTGCTTATGGATGCCAGTCCACTGGAACGCTAAAGCAGTGCCTCCTTCGCTGCTCTGGTGGTGCAGCAGCCTCGCCGGATGGCAATGTCGTAGTCGGTCTCCATGAGAGCACGTTTCCAACACTGAGCAGTACGGGGTATATTCTCGGTGCTAATTCGGTGTCAGTGGCCTCGTCCTTGAACACTCTTGCACGATGGGTAGCGCTACGATCCGATTTAGACCGGATTGCGGACTCTTGCCCTTTTTTGCGGCACAAGCGTTGACGAAACAGATGGCTGTTTGGTTGGTATGTAGCGGCTTTGTTACGATCCGTTGTACCCGATTGATTTGCTGAGTTTATACGTGTAGAATCCGCCGATATTGGAGGAGAGACTCGTCATCCCGCTATGATTCAGCGTACGCTGAACCCCTTCGAAGGAGAGTCCCGGTCTAAGCGACTGACATGGCCGTCTTCGTTCGTTTGGTATGGTGGCTCTATATCCATAGAGCAACATCACGGTGACTTCTGCTTCTCGATAGTTTTTCACGGGAGGGCGCGAAGAACGGCTGGGCTCTGGTCTGCCCTTGATGCATTTTTGATGTCACAGTTTACATGTTTACTTCTAGCGACAAGTCACTGTTCGTTTCACCAATGCGGGCATTGCGCTTCTGTGAGTAGCATATCTTTAGATGAGTTGATCGTCTCTATCTTTCCCCAATATGCACCAATCTAACGATAATGTGAGTAGGTAGACAGTACACTGCGATTGATCCTAAGATCTCCCATCTCAAGTCTCAGTGCAGCCTCGCGCGACTACGGTTCATACGAACATCACCACATCCCTGGCAATAAGTCAAGACTGGCATGGTCGGGGTCGCTCGACACTAGAAGACTCGTTGCATGCCATTTCACCGATATTTTTGCAGCACACCGAGTCGGAAAAGTTACCATCGGTATGAACCCGACTTGCATTGCCGTCGTCGAATCGACACGACAGTGCCAAAGAATAGGTGCTGGTCCCGTATTACTGTATCTGAATGTGTTCACTACACGATTGAATTGTTGAAATACTTCTTGCTCCCGAAAATGCCTTGCAGTTGATGGCCCGTGCGAGTAATGCGCTTTGAGATCTAGACGCCGCGTTTAGGTTGCTCACACTCTCTTCCAATAGAATTTACCCGCTTCACCCACAGAGACGCCAATCACAGTCAGTGTCAGAGGGGGGTTCGAAGTTCCTCCGACAATTGAATTCGCTCCCAAAGAGGCAGTTAAGGTAGTAAGTCTCCGCTCTCGTACTATATGGTCCTCGGTACTTACTTGTCCTGGTCCAGCAGATATCCATGCCTCATACCGGCCGCAGCAGCGTATCGCAGATGTCCCTCGACGTCAGTGAAAGACTTGTGCTGCAGCTGCCTTCGTGATTTAGCACCTCCGCATTTTCTCCGAGAAGACAACCCGCCTCTGTCGCCACTGAGTGCGATGTTTCTCCTGTGTATGCTCGAGCTGACGCGGGGAGACCGATCGAGGGTACCGCGCGGTGACAAGGAGGTGTTTTTTTACCATTGACTCGGTCAGGAAGGTCAATTGTCCGCTAACTCTTCTGAGACTGATTTCTAAAAGCCGAATAGAGGTCTATTCACCATGCTCCTTCACCGCTCATACATTATGAACTTTCTGATCATCTGCACCTATGGAACTGAATGGCCTTTGGATGTCTCAGTAGAATCTTTGACCAATAACGAAGCTCTCTCGGGCTCGTCAAGCTCAAGGCCGGCAATTGAGATGTACGTTACTATATTACGCTTCCACCCGTCGACTACATTGAAATCGAGGCCCCGCAGATCTGCCTTACAGAGATACTTGGCATTATCCTTGCATTGTATCACCGCCGATACGAACCCAATCCTGAATTCCCTGCTGAGGCATGTCAGACGTCGCTGCATTGGGCTAGCATCGCCGAATACCCCATCCTATGCCGAGCAAGCGACGCTCTGCTTCTTGCGAGGGTCGCATATTACGCATCTCTCGTGCCCACACTGTCTGTGCCACTGGCAGGAGGTCCCGAGATATTTGCATCCGAGTCGCTTCGCCACGGACCAACGGTGGGGTATCAGGCTGGTCTCATGAGGTGCGATAGCTGTGCGTCTGGGAAACGAGCATATGCTTACAGTCATGAGGCGAGTGCATCGTACAAGGCCTCTCCTCGCTGGGTGCCTGGATTTGTAGCTCACCTTGCGACATCCGCCAGTGGACCGTCACGAGCCTTGGTCCTCGTATTCGAGGGATACATTAGCTGACTTCGCGCCGTTTTGACTCCCAGATACATGCGATGTGGCGCAGGGCTACAACTGCTTAGTTTTGCGAGAACTTTCCACAAGGCGTATTCTTCACAAACAAAGGCGTGAAGGGTGCGACCTAGCGTGTCTGTACCGAACAGCGCGCTAAGGATGCATAACCGAAAGCGGGATTGAGGTGCTTCGGCTTCCCCCATCCACTGTGACTTCATGAGTACGGCGAATATTTCAGTCTCCCCCTAGTCTCGACGTTCGAGTATGTACATGCAAAGTTATACCTGTCAAATGCGGGGATATATCGCTGACGAGTTCTTCCGATAGAGCAACACCATGGCGCAGACTCCACAACAGCGTTATCTTCCTTTCCGTGTACGTAGTCATTCCAAGCCAATGTAAGATGTACGCCGTATATGCGGCTATGGAACAGCGTGCATGCAATGATACCTGAAGCCAGAGAACGAGACCAGTGGATCCACTAGCACCTGCCGACTAGCAAGTTTCGGCGGGAATGTCGCTGGGCGCTGTCAGACATCGCTATACGGCGTTCGTCAATGCAGGGAACTCAAGACAACGACAGGTAACAACTTACGTGTTCACCGTATGATCTAGCAGTCTACACCGGGGATTATGTCCACCTGGTCGACTGTCATCAAAAAATCCTATACTATATATGGAAAACCATGGAGACTGACATTCACCACCTGCGTTTTGGCATCAGACATGGATGGTCGCAGCAGAGGCGGCGTGCGGCTCTGCCAGCGTGAAGCTTTCGAATGTGAATGATTTACCTTCATGGCTAGGAGCAACGTGCTTGCATAACGCTCTTGGAAACCACAGGCTACTATCTTTCCGGATACATCTTCAGTTGGCTTGGTATGAAGAACAGGTATAATGTACATTAATGAACGCGTCCATATAACAGAGTATCACTCTACCAAAAGCCAACCCAGGATCCGACGCCGCGTGGTCTCATACGGCGCGTCTTGCTGCGCCGCCTTGTTTACCTCCATGTTCGAGAAAACCATCTCCTCCACTGACACCATCTTTGTCTGGTAAATCAGCTTGTACCCGAAGGTCAGAAGGATGAAGACAGGCTGCGGAAGGCGTCAGATCACGAGATGTCGGCATTATGGGGCAGGACTCACGATGGGTATGTACGACGACAGGAAGATAGATACCGGGTCGGTCACCTGCTGGTCAGATCCGTACTCGGGGCGCTTTTCATCCGGAATATCGGCTGTGTGGGCAATCAGCCGGGAAGAATATGAAATCGTTGCGACGAACTTACCGATTCGCCAGCCGGTGTGCAGGAAGACTGCCCAGCCGTTCGTAAACAAGATGACGATGCACACTCCGAACGCCCAGTACGCCAACTAGGAAGCCAAACACGTTAAAAATGGTAGCAACGAAAGAAAACACGCTACGCACGTATGGTTGGCCCCAGTGCCGATGCACGCGGATTCGTTTAATCTGTGCGATAACGTTCCTCGAATCTTCGATCATCTCTTGCTGAGGGTGGTCGGTAAGATCTTGACCGTCGTGTGTGTTATGTTTGTGTTTCTCTTCTGCATAAACGGTGCCTTGATACCACCTGGGCGCGCCGGTCAGTAACTGCTGTGCGGCCACGGTCTGCAGAGACGAACCGAATGTAGGTGAACAGCATACCGGCCCAGGACTGGAGGGATGCAACGCTAGCGACGGCGACGAGCCAGTTGAACGCCTGCATTTACGAACGAATTAATAGGATGATGGCACTGCATTGCCGTGCGCCAGTGAGCACTCACCACTTCCGCGCCTGAGCCCGATGAATTTAGGAACGCGAGCAAGCCCATCGACGCCGAGCCCAGTACCGCGAACAGCGGCAGCACAAACCACGGCTTCCTCTCGCGTGGCCCGCCCTCGACGTCGCCTTCGGTGCGAGTCTCGTGCTCGTGTTCATGTGTGGGCTCCGCGGGAGTAGGCACCGCGGTGCTCACGTCCTCGACGCTGCTGGAGCCTTCGGACGCAGGCCGGATCTCGACACTCACACCGAGCGCCTCATCCGGCTTCTCCTGGCCGCTCTGCGCCTTGTCCTCCTCATCGCGCGGCTCGCTATCTTCGTCGTTGTCGGCCTCGACGACCTGGATGCGCAGGTCTGGGATGTCGAGCACGTCGTCGTTCTCGCTCGCGTCGGACGGCGCGGCGGGGTCTTGCGGCGGCCTCGAGGGGTAGCGGAAGAGCGAGGCGAAGATCTGCGGCGCGTGGTGGCAGCGCGCGAGGAAGAAGAGGAAGCGGCTGCTGATGTACACGTCCGACGCCGCAGCGGACCACGCAGAGAGGAGCACCGCGGCGTTGACGAAGTGCGCCATCTGCGGGACTGTCAGTGGTCCGGAGCAAACGGGAGCATGAGAAACGAGAGACAGACCCAGTGCATGCCTGCGTTTTTGAAGGCGATGACGAACGGTGAGGAGGCAACCGTACCGGAGTTGGCGCTGTTGGTGAGGGCGGGGTCGTTCCGGTCTACCAGCAGTCCGGCGCAGAACACGCCTCCGACGTAGAATAGTGTGCTGGAAAGGGGGTTCAGACTGTGAATTGTGTTGGTGGTATCACCTCACGTACATCCGTATCCAGACGCGCTGGAGAGCTCGCGGTACGTTCTAAGGTATCACAGTCAGAAGGGATCTGAAAGGGTTGTATGAGTTGACACGCACCCTGGTGGCATCGATGACTTCTCCTGCTGCCTGTAAAAAAGAGTAAAACGAGATTCTCTTCACATTTAACGGTGTCAAACTCACAATACCAGGTACTTCAGATCCGAAGAACGAAAATGACGCTTGCATAAGGACAGCCCAGAACCCAAGGAACCTTCCCAGCCCGCCATCTATGCCTAGGTATTCGCTGGCAAAAGGATGTTTCCAATGAGAGAAAAGTACCGGGCTATATCAAAGGAAGTCAATTTTGCACTTCATCCCGGCGAGTTGGGACATACTGGCTTTGCCCTGCTCCTAAGTCGATGACGAGACTGAGGACGACTATAGATACGTCAACGGGGTAGGCAGATGGGCCACGGTAAGACTTACTGATGCAGACGATGGTGAGTACCTTCACTGCCGAAAAATAGTACTCAAATTCGCCGTACACCCCAGAGGAGAAGCAGTTGATGAGTGTCGCAAGCAAGAGCTATACCATGATGAGCTGGGTTTGCGAAAGGCACGAGTTGTGCGCGTACGAATATGACAGTCAATGCTGCGTTTCTGCGCGTGTAGTGAGCGGGTGTGCTTGTTCAAGAATGGGATACGTACGGGAGGTTATTATGCCATTCGGTCCATTTGACGACTACAACGGCAGCGGTGAGCTCGGCAGCTGTGGCTGTTGTGTTAGTGTATATGCATAAATCCTCCCCTTTGACCACGTACGGAGGGTGACGCTCCAGTTATACTACCAATTTGTGAGTTTAGTCATTAATGCTGAGTATCGAGGAAATTCCCACCCAAGCCGCCCAGCCTAGAGAAAACCCGAAAGCCGGGTCGACATACAGGTCCGCCAGTCCCACGACGCCGCCTACGTTTGGCCTGAACGAGCTTTGAGGGCTCACTTCCGTCGAATATTACAGCACGAAAACTCACAGAAAGGCTATCATTTCGCCAATGGAGACACAAAGGCAGTATACGACTGTTCCAATGATCATATATCCTAGCAGCGCCCCCACTGGGCCACCATTGTGAAGCGCAGCCTGGAACAGAATGAGAGTGTGAAATCGAGCTACCTGGATATCACTTACCCCTGAGCCGAGGAACAATCCTGTCCCGATCACCCCGCCTAGGCGCCAGTGAGAACGCGAGGCGGCCGGTAAAAGAGCTGCCAACATACCGATAGATATCATACCGACTACAGGGACCTCGGTAAACGAAGATGAATCATGAAAAGCAATGGAAGCTCACTGTGACGGCGAGTCAGCTGAGGTGGGAGGTCCGTCTTGATCCTCTCCCATCTTTTTTGGAACTCTTGGATGCGCCGTCTTTGCGATGAGAGCGGTTTAGCATGGTCTCCTTCGGTTCCCTCGCGGAAATGAACTCGTTGGCGAAGCGAGTTGGAGCGAAGGTTGTAAATGCCCTGTCTGCCTGTCGCAGCCGAGTTACCGGGAGGAATGGCTTGGTTGTTTGTAGTAAAGGAAGGCGTGCGTCGTTCCATTGTGTTCACTGAGTTGACTCTTTGATACCACTAGACTTGTGTTATTCGCTCATGTACTTATCACGAGGGTCTGCGGTATGCAATACCCGTATCTTTGCCTGCGAGTGGCTTGATGGTGGCGTGGCGTGTGGAAGCGGTGCGTAATCTGGACAAAGTGCCCTGTGCGGGAATCGAACCGCGTGCCTTACAGCGAAACATCATCACTCACCTCGATGCAGACGGGTGCAGTGGAAGTTGGGGACAAGTGTGGCTCATCTCCCTATCGTAGCGGAGGACGGCCTATATGGCATCGCGCCAAACTGTCCAACCGCATGCGCCCGTTAGTGGTGATCGTTCCTCTCACAAGGCTGTGGCTTTAATGATGAGCTACGTTCAAACTCAGTTCACGCTCCGCCGGGTGCTGGGCACGTCAGCCGCACAGCCTTTGCAGGGCCTCCGACCCTGGAAAGTGGTGCAGCGCCAAGATAGAGTAACGAGGTCTGCGGGGTGCTGTGTCAATGGCTAAGCTAGCCAGGACTGGGCTGGGACGACATGCGGGGGTAGCGAAATGATGCGAGGATTTTTGTGCGGAGTTCAAAGTCTACGCTCGCGGGATCTGCAAGTATCCTAGAACTTCTGGTTCAATATGATAATGTGGCAATGCTCGTTTTTTTGAAAACGGATTTCGCGTACAGGATACACGTCAACAAAGGCAATATACAGCAGATACCAAAAAGAACAAATTGAAGCATTTTATTCTGCGAAGAGTGACCGCCCGACCTCCACGGGGTGGTTACACGGATACGCGCAGCACGGCCCAGTCAATGTTTCAGGGTTCAGAGCTTATGAGTACTCACCCGCCACGGGGGCGAATCGCTCCAGCAACCTCCGGTTATCCGATATACCGCCAACCTGCCCGCCGCTGACCAAATCCGGCCGGTCGACGGCGAGCCGCGCCGCGCAGTAGCTGTCCAGGCTGTCCCCGAGCACCGTCGGGCGCCACACGAGCATCGTCATGGACGCCATGGCAAACGCCCAGAGGCCGAGCAGGACCAGCGTGCCCGTGAGGAACGGCGTGTCGCGCGTGCGCGCCGACACGGGGACGTACGCGGTGGCGGGGTACGCCGTCGCGGACTCGCGACCGAGCACGGCGAGCGCCATCGTCATGTGCGTCGCGCCGCGCCACATCGCGTCCGCGAAGCCCGACAGCGAGGGCGAGGTGTACGCCTGGCCGCCCGTGCCGTCCGCCGCCTGCGTGTAGCCCAGCATGCCGTAGAGCTGCGACTCGAGATCGTCCGCTGCGTCTTTGAGGCCCTGGAAGTGCCACAGCGCGGCGTAGAGCGGGTCGAGGAGCGCTTCGCCGCCCTCGGTCGCGGTGTAGAGCGTGTCGTTCGCGACGAAGCGGTCGTAGGTGAGGCTGCGGCCGGAGAGGAACGCGGTGCCCGTAGTGAAGTTGGTGTCACAGCGGACGACGCCGTGGACCAAGTCGCCGCGCACCTCGTTGCCGATGCCGGTATTCGAGAACCACACGAGGGCAGTCATATTCGAGGGCGGTATGACCTGTGAGAACGAGCCCCCAGTACAGTATGAGACGTTGAGGTTCAACGCCTGGGGATCGAGAGACATGAACTCTCTATCTCCGATAGCCGGCAGCTCCTGATTGCAAAGCTGAATGAAACTGTCTTGCGTAACATCCGTCTCGTTGTCCATGGCATGACAGCCACCCTGGATGCGCACCCCAGGGAGTGTGACATCCATGGACTGGACGTCTCCAGCAAAGAAAAAGTCGGTCGCACTCGCCTCACGCGCAGGATTGGACGCAGGGACGAACGTTGTCGAGTTGTAGAGCTCTAGCACGGTGAGGTTCGTCGACCACGCGCCCGCCCCGACGGCGATCTGCGCGTACGCATCGATCTGGTCCAGCTTCGCGGCTGCCAGCGTGTTGGGGAAAAACGTGCGGTTCACGGCGACGTCCATCGCCCGGATCGGATACGCGCGGTTGAGCACGAGCGGCGTGACCAGCGCAGCCAGCACCGTCGCCGCGAACACGACGAGCGTCGGCGAGACCCGCATCGGCGTGCGGACGACACTCCACGCTGCCATCGCGATGCCCATGGGCCCCGCCCACTTCTTGTCCGCGAGCCAGAACATCTCGAGCCAGGTGCGCGGTGCGCTCCCGCGGAACTGCACCGCGGACACCGCGAGGCGGCTCAGGTGCATCGCGGTCACGGGTGCGTGGCCTTGCGTGAAGATCGTGAAGAGCACGCTCGGCAGTCCGTCGTTGCTGTAGTACCACGGGAGCTTGACGGTGGTGGGGGCGACGGCAACTGAGCGTTCGAGGAGGACGATCTCCCCAGCAATAAGGACGATCCAAAACGCGATGATGGCGAGGCTGAGAGGGTGGAAGAATGGCTTGCTCGGCGGACAGGTTCGGGGGCTGGAAGCGATCTTGTCGTTTGACGTCGCCCCCTGCAGATTTGTACCTGAGTGGGGTATCGTTGCTGGGGCGTAGGAGAAGTCAGCCGTGTATGGGTTGTAATCGCCCTGATACGCTGTGCGCTGCATCTTCAGGGGATTAGCTTGTGTCTGGCAGCGGGACAGAGTGTGGTACCTTTCTTTGTCGATTTTGAGAGGAATATTATCGTTGCTGAGGAAGGGAGAAGGGAGGGAGGCCGCATTTTCCCGGTCCAGAAATCTGGAATATATACTGAGTACAATGTCGCAACACACCCGGCGGGCTCCCCCTACCAGATTTGAACGGCCGCGCTGATCTCTGCGATGGTCTGAGACGCAATCTCACCCTCATTCATAGGGATGGTGTCCTTTCTATGGCTGAATTTAGATAGGCTCCAGAGCACATACTGGTAGGCGAGAGTGAATGTCCCGTTGATCAAAGAGACATCACGCATTGTATTGAACACCCTTGACGCATGCCTTCTACCCCCCTGTATATAGGACGAGGCTTTGATCAGCTGTCGGTAAACACACCGTCTACTCGACGGTTGCTCACCGCAGTGTTTGAAGACGTTGCTTGCGAGGTTCTGCTGGACGAGCCACCGTCGTTGTCGCTTTGCGGCCACTCAGGCGGACATTGGACGGCTAGTCCGTTGAGCACGGTATTGATAGAAAGATGGGCCTTTCGGTGTGCGCTAACATGACGTATCCAAGGTACTAGCGTATCGAGTGGCCCTAGGGCGACAGCGATGGTCTTGGGAGTTCCTCACGGGGCGCCCGTTTGCACGCCGTGGGCCCACGGACTCTGTTGTGAGCTGTAGGCTAAGCATATGTCTTGTAGAAGGCTGTCGTTTCTTTCAGACTAGGCCCCACCAAGAACTGAGAACGTATTTAGAGTGTAGAGTGTTCGAGTTACTTACTTGCGCACTAGTGACCACGGCGCATTATGCAAATATTCTATAATTATTAAATGA
Source organism: Phlebiopsis gigantea 11061_1 CR5-6 (assembly GCA_000832265.1). Classification (NCBI taxonomy): domain Eukaryota; kingdom Fungi; phylum Basidiomycota; class Agaricomycetes; order Polyporales; family Phanerochaetaceae; genus Phlebiopsis; species Phlebiopsis gigantea. The sequence continues at coordinate 309 of KN840641.1, read as the reverse complement.
GCTGCTGAGGCACTGACAATCAAAAAGAATGTACCCGTGTAGTTTATACGTCTTATGACTTGTAGAACAGCGTCACAGTGCCTGAATTGTAGGGTGACCTCTAGACTGATTCTAGTGCTTGTCACGGTACTAGTTGATGTCGCCGCCCCGAACTCCGGCGTTTATGCAAGCGAACCATGTAGCGCCTACGCCACGTGGTGGAGGAAGTCCCGAAAGGACCCCGGCATATCCCCTCAGAGGTCCGTTCGCCCGACCCCCTGTTTGTACCCCCGGGTTTTGAGCCCGATTGTACCCTCATCTGGGCAGGAC
>KN840640.1:30387-44777 GCA_000832265.1 Phlebiopsis gigantea 11061_1 CR5-6 | reverse complement strand
GTCCAGGAGCGAAACCAACGCGCGCCCTCTGCAAGTGAGTCGTCTCTTTACCCTATAGCATACGTTGTCGTCGGAGTCGTTGTAAGGCGTAGAAGCCGATGATACGTTCTTTACATAATCCAAGTGTGCAAACGTGAGCGATGAACTGGCGATGAAAGATGAAAGCGAGAGGAAGTCGCTGCATCATCCCGGCGTTTCTTGTTTATGACCGTGAGAACAAGTGCCAGTCCGGTGGGTTGACCATCTTCACACGCAATCCACACGCCCACAGCCAGCAAGCCTCAAGCAGGGGTGATGCCGACCTTTCTACGTGCCACACAACGCGCACGAGGGGTTGACGTTGAACAGTGACGGCCGTCGATATGGCTCGCGCTCGCCAAATCGTCCAAGAACCCGAACCCAAGGAGCCTAGTGGTGGTGCATGTGAGTCGTTCGTCGACCTGGGAAAGCGATGACTGAACCAGAATGCCTCTTTTTCAGTGTCAATTTTGAGGCCGTGGAACGCCTCGCCATCTGGGCGATCTTCTGGGAGCTGGGAAATTGCATCTAGAGCCCTGCACTCGTCGCTCTGACCGATCTCCTCGCGACGCCTATCGACGCCACCCCTGAGTGTCCATTTGGCGGATGGGGAGTACGATACAGGCTTACTCGACTCCTGACGGGGTCTTTAACAACTACGACAGGTCTGCCAGTGTGCTCCCTCGGGCTTGCAGCAGCCATCGCAGTTCCCGCAGCTTCGAGAACTCAACTCGCTGGAAGACGCGGTCGCCCGCCCCGCACTTTCGCCGCCGCCTTCGTCGCGCTCGGCTACCGCGCGCAACGCGGCGGCCTACACGTGCACGCTCAGCACGAGAAGCGGGCTGACGAAGCCACGCTGACGCCTGCCGCGCTGACGCCTGCCGCGCGCTGTGCGCCCTCTGCAAGGACGAGTTCGCGCGTGAGGACGCCGTGCGCGCGCTCCACGCCACGGGCAACTGGCGGGCAGCTGGTGGGCGCACCGCGCGATCACGCCCGGACATGCGCTCCTGTGCATGGTCTGCTGGTCGTCCGCGAAGTGGTGCGCGATGAACGTCGACATCGATCGTAAGCGGCTATCGCGCTGCCCACGGGCGATCGGGTCGAGGCCGTGACAGGGTGTGGCATGGCACGACGCCACGGAAGATGTTGTTAACTGGCTGGAGCAGTCGTCGTGGATGGCTGATCACTATCTCAACTACCCATAGAGGGCTTTTCTGCCCTCTTTCAGCTGGTATGCGTCTTCGTGTTGAGCCATTCAATCGCTGACGGTCGGTCTGCCAGTGAGATACGCTCGTTCTCTCCAGCCAAATTGAGAACGTTCTGGTCGTTTATCTGTGGACACTGGAAAGATGCTGATAGCACAGGAAGGGCTGCGTTAGCCTGCCCGAGGCAGACAGCGAACAGCGAAAACACTGTTAAGCGACTGCGTGCAAGCACATGTGAGGCATGCCCACCTAGCCAATGAGGCACGCAGATCTCACACGTTCGCCTGTGCTGCCTTCGCCTCGCGCCAACGCACCCATCTTCGACACGTTCCCTTGGCCTTGCACATCCGCGCCGCCCCTATCTAGGTTCTACATGATGCTCTTCGTCATCAGTTTCGCAGGGTGCCGCAAATTTGCTCAGACTTTGTCATATCGTGTCAATGACGTATGTCCTTTGCAAACTTGCTGATCCATCTTCCTGGTTGCCGGACCACCATGCATGCAAAATTTCATTTTCGGAAGATGGGTTTGGTGAATTTGGTGTGGGCATCAAATTGCAAACTCGGGCATGCTGCTAAGGCGCTCCTGGGCCCGGCCCCTGTCGAGGGTCCCTCGAGGCCTCAAGGCCTCAACGGTTGGCATCAGGAGGCATTAATGAGCGTAGTGGCGGTATGGGCACAATTTTCATGGCATAGGATCATTATGACGGTAGTAACGTCGAGTTGTTAGATGCTGCTATCTAGGCCATCGTTGAGCAGCTCAGCATCCGCGGCAGCCTGGGCCTTCTCCTGGCCGTACCCTCGTTTAACCGGGCGATCCACTGCCTTCCAGATTGCCGTGAAAGCCGCGCTGCCGCAGGGAGAAGTATTACAGTGATCGGGCGCCACGACGACTATCTGGCATTTGGTTACACACTGTGTTACGCAGCGTCCTGGGCCCACGCGTGTGCGCCCGCTTGTGCCGCAGGCATGATATTTTTCGGCTATCGTCGACTCGGCGCCGGTTGGGAGCTGCTGGGAGCACCCTGCCGTTGGTCCGATAGCCATGTCGGTCATGTCTTCCAGATCGCTCGACCTAACCTAACCTAGTGCCCCCGCCGCGTCGGCCTATATATACCTGTAGGACGTCTCTACGGTCGACAGCACCATCGACTTGCCTACCACTCCACCATCAGCCTAGTCACCCATATCTTCCCCTCAATAAACCGGCCTACTATCATGGCGCACCCTCAAACCTACATCGCGTACCGCTTCGAGAAGGCTGGCGCTCCGCTCACTCGAGCTGAGCTCCCGTGGACTGAGCCTAAGGAGGGCGAGGTCGTCGTCAAGGTCTTGGCCACCGGTATCTGCGCGTCGTACGTCTTTCCGTAGCATCCCCCGCCCATATCCCTAACATGTATGTGGCCAGCGATTCCCTCGTCCAGGGTGGGGGCCTGCTAGGGGGCTTCCCTCGTGTGCCAGGACACGAGGTCGTCGGAGATGTCGCTGCTGTACACCCAAGCGTGAAGGACTTCAAGGTCGGACAACGCGTCGGCGCGGGGTGGCAGCGGGGCTTTTGCGGAAAGTGCAAGAACTGTGTCTCAGGGAAACGCATGGGATGTGCAGAGCTGTTCCAGCACGGAACTGGTGCGTGCGCGCTCTGATGCTCGAATAGTCCGTGCGCTCACATCGGACGACTCTTACTAGGCTGCACCCACGACGGCGGTCTCGCGCAGTACATGGTCGTCCCCACCTCCGGCATCTGCCATATGCCACAGGATATGGACCCTGCAGAGTCCGCACCGCTGCTTTGCGCAGGCCTGACCATCTACAGTACGTCATAAATTATCGGGTTGCGCGCGCACTTTTGCTTACAAGCCCTCTCTACTTTCAGAGGCTATGACTCACAACAAAGTACCCGAAGGCTCTCTCGTCGCTGTGCACGGTGTAGGGTACGTCTGTCCCAAAACCAATCCAGCATTAATATTGATCGTTGCATGCGTAGTGGCCTGGGTCACCTTGCGATCCAGTACAGCAAAGCCATGGGCTACCGCACTGTGGCCATCTCCTCCTCTTCGTCGAAGAAGGAGCTATCCCTGCGCCTCGGCGCAGACGTCTACATCGACGAGTCGACCCAGGACGCAGTGGAGGAGCTGCAGAAGCTCGGCGGCGCCGACATGATCGTCAGCACCGCGCCCACCTCTGCCGGCGCGTGGAAGATGCTCGGCGGCCTCGCGTTCGAGGGCAAGCTCGTCGTCGTCTCGCTGCCCACAGACGTCGCGCCGCTGTCTCCCTGTAAGCACCCGCCCGCGCGATGTGGCGTGTGAAGCAACGACTGACGAGGACGTTCTGCCGCAGCGATGTTGTGCGCGAAGCGTCTGACCATCACCGGAGATCTCATCGGCGATGCGGACGACTGCGCTGAGACCATCGCGTTCTCGAACAAACATGGGATCAAGCCTACGGTGGAGAAGTTCCCTCTGGAGAAAGCCAACGAGGCGTTCGACCATCGCCCCAAGGCCTTCTTCCGCGCTGTCGTACTGCCTTGGGCGTGATCTGTTGCTCGTAGTAACGAAGAATTGTCTATAGAAATAGAAGTTGCTAGTTCTTTGGCGTCACGTGGCCCTGAGGTCGGCGCTCGATTCAATGTAATTAGTATGACGATGTGCGTGGCATTGCACACAAAAGATCAGTCTCCTTCCCCGACCCCTCGAGTGACTGTGGGGCAGGCGTGCGAATTTCGGGGCCTAATCCGGCCCAACTTCCCACCACTCTCTGGTGGTGAAACGCAAGTTGGGACTTAGGCCAACTCGAGGGAGCGGTCGGGGAAGGAGACCGATGTCCGACTGGGTACACCACCTCCCGGGCCGAGCGACCGGCACACATAGACGGTCCCCAGAGACTCGAGAGGATGAGGAATTTCATCGACGAGAGAACTATATGGGGATGTCAGAAGTCACGTACGTGCTCGATTGATCCGGCGGCGTGGGAAGCCTCCGTACATGTTGGGCGGTTCTGACTCTTAGCATCGGTTATGAGGCGGGACTTTATCTTGCCAACCGGTTGAATTTGCTTTGCCCCAGATGGCCTTTACGTGTGACGCCCATGTTCGGTTCAGGATCTCCCCTCCTCTCCGCGAAATCCTTCAAGAGTCGCCTCGGACTTCCATTCCACATCCGCAGGCGACCACCCTGATGAAGACGAGGATATTTCATTGATAACATGACACAACATCTATATATGACTATGGCAGCACATGAGCGCGTTGAGAACTTGTGCAAAGCTTTGGGAAGATGCGGGGAGATGAAGATACAGGGTAACATTAGTGTGAACATACAGATAGTACAGATCCAAATCACAAGAACACAGAGCGAAACCAAATAGCCTATTGCCCATTGCTATACGATGGTGGGCCTGGAACGAACAGCGTCAGGAACAACATACTCTCATCGAGTCGGTGAAGAAGACGCACCAGGTGAGCGAGGCGAGTTTTGCAGGGCAGTAGAGATAATAGCCTTCTCCTCCTCAGAAAGGTCGTCGACGAGACGAACAAGCCCGCTGATGGTTGCCTTACGATCCTCCTGCGCCAGCGCGAGCATGCGGCGTATGAGATGATCCGCCCTCAGCTCCGCAGTCGTCGCAGTCAGGTTCAGACGTTCGAGCTTCTCGGTTGCCTCCTTGCGGTCTGTCTCGTCGTCGATCTCCGCAAGATTGTGCAAGAGATTCGTACGGTACTCCGCGGAAGAGTCCGGGCTCGCTTCGGCGAGCTGGGCCATCGCGTACGACCAAGCGACCTTCGAGCGCACTGCCCAGTAGAACCGACGACGAGCGTCCTTCCAGACCATCGGTCTGGCGCAGCCCTTCGCCTCCATGCGGCCAGTACGGCTGTGTAACCGTTAGTATGCGAACATTAGGCGAGCAGGCTAGGAACTTACTCGTGAAGATCAGCGTACAGCAACGCGATCTGCTTGTATGCAGGCTGCAAGAGCTGCTCGCGGCTGTCGAGCTCTTCGATGGCCTGAGCGCGTTCTTCCGGCGACAATGACGCGTCGAGGCTCGCTTTCTTGAGCGCGGCGTACGTAGAATCGAGGCGCTCCATGAGGCGTATGATCTTGTCGCGACGCATCTTGATCTCGATGATACCCTCAGGTTCCAACACACCCGCGCGCGCATCGACATCCGCATACATCTCCATCTGCCCCGAGTTAATAGACGGGTCCAAGACGACCCATGCGCCACCACGGAGCTCGCCGTTCGGCACGATGTAGACGAACACAGGTTGCTTGTAGCTCGAAAGGCCGTCGACGATCTTCGAACCCTGCTTGAGGATCTCGTCGTACATATCCTGCTGGCCGCCAGAGAAGCCACGCCAGTTAGCGAAGATGATCAGCGGGAGGCCTTCGCGGTTGAAGTCGAAGATCGCCTGGGCGGTCTTGTACGCGGAGTTCGGGTACCACACCTGGCCGGCTTCCATGACACGCTGCTCGAACGACGTTGGGTTGGCGGGATCTGCAGGGACGACGCGCTCGATGGTTCGAGTCTCAACGGAGATGACTCCCATTGGGATGCCGCCGAGGCGAGCACGGCCGACGACAACTGTCTGTGCCCAACCGCTAAGGGTCTCCTGGTACGAACCCTTGTCGAAGAAGCCGGACTGCCACTCAGATGTTGTTTCGTCGACCTTGCCCTCGATAAACCAACGTGGATCGTACGGACCCTTCGGTACGACGTAACCGATGTCGCGATCCCACGAGTCGCCGCTGTCAAAAACGGGGAGGGGGCTGCCTTTGACCTCGGGTACGTAGGAAAGCCATTGCAGGATGTGTGTAGCACCCTCAAGGTCACTGCTGGCGGTCAGATGGCTGACACCGTTCTTGTACATGATCTGCGTGCCGCCAAGTTGTAAGTTCGAAGTGTAGACCTCGCGACCGAGGACCTTGTTAAGAGCCGATGCACCGGTGAGGATAATCGGCTGGCCTTCGACTTGGACTGCACGCTGACCGAGACGAACGAGGTAGGCGCCGATTCCGACGGAGCGGGCCGTGACAAGGGTGATCGTGAAGATGTCATCGTACGCCTTCGAAGTCTCGCCAGCAATTAAGCCGGAACCCTTCAGGCACTCGACACCGAGACCATCTTGCATACCGATGATGTCCGTAATCTTGTGCCTGCACTCGCCATCGACGTCGATCTCGACGGTTCGTACAGACTCAGCGGCCTTCTCCTGCAGCTTGAGGAAATTGTCATGAGTGAGGTAGATGTAGTCGATGCCTTTCTCGGGGTGGCTGGGGTCGTTCCAGGCGCAAGAGAACAGACTCATGACTTCTTCGGCGAGACCGATGCGGGCACCGGAGTTGGCCGACAAGTAGATGCGGGGGAGGCCATGCTCACGAGCATATTTGGAAGCAAGGTAAAAGAACTGGTCTTCTGCGGGGCCGAAAGAGCCAATCTTGTAGGTGATGTCGTTGGCGATGATCACAGCACGGCGACCTTGAGGGTATTCAGGCGTCCGGAGAGTGAAGGCCCAGCCGACCATACCGCACGCATTGTTGCCAGGCGCACGGTCGACCTCTTGCAATTGGTCGTTCTCGTCCAGTACAAGCTCACGCGATTCCAGGACCTTCTTGGGGAGAGACAGTGTCGGGTTGAGCCGTTTCGCCTTCTGCCAGACGTTGCTGAGTGCCTTCGAGAAAAGCTCCGGGAAGTCGTACACATAGGTGGTGCCGATAAGATGTGCCTGGTAACGTTTGGGCTGCAAAGACTCCTTTGTGGGGTAAGGATAGTGAACAGGTTGCAGATGCAGCGGGCCCTTCTCCCCGATGGACTTGAGGATAGTCGTACCCTTGTCCGTGGTGATTTCCTGGTACCCGTGGAAGTTGACAATGAAACCTGAGACGTTCTCGATGATGCATCGGATGGGCGTGACATTTCCCTCGCTATCTTCAAGAACGATACGAATCTCGGAGCCGGTCACGTGTAGGCGCCACAACCTCTTGCCATGCCGCTCGATGAAGCCAGTGATGGCCTCAAGTACGTCGTCGTACGTAACCGATAGGTTGTAGATGAAGTTGATAAAGATGTGGTTCGTGTCAGCGTTGCGCTGCTTGGCACTGACAAGCTCGAGCGCATCGAGAATGTTGGTGACCAGGCGATCGGTCTCAGAGATGAGGTACTGCGCCATGTTGATGTTGCCACGGATGCGACCAGGCCGCACGAGCGCGCGAATAAAGAACCGGTTGTCGAGCTCGTTCTCGCGAGCTACGGCATGGTAAATGTGCAGGTGCTTGCTCTCGGTAAAGGTGGGCGTGAGGTTGTAGTTCGAGAGACGGCTCAGCTCGAGCTGGAAAGCCAGAGCGGGCTCGATGTGACGAATGGCCTGTTCTTCAGCCCAATTACCGCCTATCTCACGGAGAGTAAAGTAGAGCGGGTACTGGCTTGGACGACAGATGAGGATGGAAAGACGACGGACGCCCCGCTTAGTTAACACGTCCTTCTTGCTGTTCACAAGCTCGATGATCTTCTGAGCCCAGGCTTCGTCTCCCATATCATCCTTCTCGTTGAAAATGCGCACAGCGTAGTTGAGGACATTTGGCGGCTGATTGTCGCCGTACCGCTGGCGATACTCGAGGGGATCGAAGACAGGGAGCAACTCAGCAATCCGGCTGAAACCCTGCGAGAGCGTCTGGAAGTCGGAGAATGAGGCGAGGGCACCGGTGCGAAGCGGCTGCTTCTGGTGCGTGGTGATCATGTAGCTCAAGTCGCTGACAGAGGCCTGTCTGCGGGGTGGTTCGCCACTATAAAAAATGACGTTAGTTCGTAAGCACGTATGACGATATAGCTAGACTTACTCGCGGCGGAGCATGGGCGTGGCGGGTGGCGAGCGGGATTGACCCAGGTTAAACCTCCAGGTCACTGCATTTGGGGTCTCTTTCTCTTCGACATCGCCCTCCTCATAGTCGATTGAGAGTAACGAGTAAGCACGGTAAGCACGACGAACATAAACCTCGAGAGCCGCTGGGAAGGTTTGTTAATATTGAGTCATTCACGGATACGCTGGCCATCTCACCCAATGTGACCCACGAGTCGGAGTGGTTGAAGAAGGTGGGAAGGACATCGTAGACAGTGTACCTCGAGTCTACCAACTCGCGCAAGATCTCGGTTGACGGTGTCCTACACGTATGAATCAATGTCACAGTTCCCCTTAACTCAACTATAGCCTTACCTGGCAGTCAAGCCTTGTTCGCCGTAGAAGCTGTTGTTGACCGAGGCCTTCAAAATGCTCTCCATCTGACTCTTCCGCTCATCGTACGACGGCATCTGACACGCAATCAGGACCTCGCGTGCCTTCAGTGCGACCTGCGTCGACGACCTGTTCTCGAGGCTCGCAAGCCCCTGCAGCGCCTGGTAGAGCTGGCTGTCGGGGTTGGAGACGGTGAGCCCACTGTTCTTGACGTAGTCGAGAATTGCCATGACGAGCTTGCCCTTCCTGGGGACCATGATATGACTGAGCACAAGCCCTGCGACCTTCTCGAGGTCGTCCTTGTATTGTTCACGGAGCATGAGCACACGTGCCTCGATACTACCAGTGAACAGCTTCTCTGTCTCGACATACTTGGCGAGCAGACCGGCGAGCGTCTCGACCTGGTGCATCTTAAGCCCCCCTTGGAAGCGCTCAACGACGTCGAAGAGTGCGGCGAGCTGCGTGCGGAACATCGCGCGGTCCTGCGGGCGGACGTTGTCCTGCACAAAGTGGTCTAAGAGCTTCCTGATACGCGGTGCAGGGAACTCAGGGCCCTCCTTAGCGTGCGCGGTCTCGATGGCAGCCCGTACGCTGTCTTCGAGTTTCTGGGGCATACGTCCGGATAGGGTGGCGAGGATAGATGAGGTCTGTGAGAACGGCAGCTCAGGGTTATCGAGGGATTCCAGTAGGTCCTTGAGCGTGGAAGCCATAATCGCCTGGTTATCGAAACCATCGAGGATATCATTGAGAATGTTCAAGTTGAAGGCAAGTCGCTGGTGAGGCTTGTTGCCCATGACCGCGGGGTTGCCCAAAGGCGGCAGGAGACCCTCGAATGGTTTAGCGTGCTTGACGCGTGCAGGGTCGTCCAAGGTGAGGATACCGAGGATGTCACCGGGCTCCAAGCTAACACCTGGCTGTTTGACGAACTGGACGGTGCCATCCTCCGACGCGACGAGGGGCATATACATCTTCATAACCTATGACGTGGCCAAAAGTCAGATAGGTGTGCATTTATGGACATAAAAGCTTACCTCGATTTCAGCGTAGGGTTCACCAGCTTGAATATGATCGCCACTGTCAACCAAGAAGCGAACGAGCTTTCCAGGTGACGGGCTGCGCAGCTGCGTCGGGTCGTTCTCTTGCTCGATCAAGCAGGTCTTCTGGTCGATCATGAGACGCAGTGCACCGACCTCGTCCCGCCAGTACACAGTGTGGCTCTTGCCATCGAGTAAAACCAGCAGGCCACCATCGGCCAAAGGACGAGCGCCAACGAGAGTGCGGCCGCCGTTGAGGTACAACGTCCAGAGTATCAGAGACGATCGCGTCGCCGTGAAGGAGTAGCGGGTGTTGTCGTAGATGAAATCGATACCGAACACGGTCTTGAGCACGTCCTTCGAGGGGACCTGACCCTTGTCGAGAATGCGCTTGTACTCGCCCCAACTGGCTTCAGACGCAAGGTGCGCCTTCGTGACGGCGCCGAAAATGACAGCGAGGTTGGCATCGGGACGCTCGGCGGTTAGATGATCGCTGATGAGGGAGTCCAACCAGCCGGTGGTGATCGTGTTCTCTTCAAACGCCTGTAGCTCCAGTAGCTTGATGAGATATTCGACCGTTGTGCGGAAGTCGCCACGAATGCTGAGTTCTTTGAGCGCGACGACCATATTCTTTCGGCTCTCGCTGCGATCTTCGCCGTACGCAAAGATGTGTCCGAACTGCGAGTCTGCGAACTCGTGCAGACCTCCCGCGCTGTTGACGGAGAAGTAGCCCCAGACATTCGTGCTCGAGCGGAAGTTAAGCTCTTGGAGCGAACCAGAGGACGGCTTGAAACCGGCGTCTGGGTTCTCAGCGGTGATGCGAACCGCGACAACGTGACCCTTAGGTCGTGGCCGGCGCTGGTTCGTGCTCGCGTCGGGGTTGGCCATGTCAAAGTCGATCTCCGAGCTGCCACTCGGATGCACGCCGTAGAGCTGACGAATGTGCCGAATACGGTGGAGAGGGATACCCATGGCGACCTGGAGCTGGGCTGCTGGGAGGTTCACACCTGAGACCATTTCGGTCGTTGGGTGCTCAACCTGGAGACGCGGGTTCAGTTCGAGGAAGTGGAAGACATCCTCAGCGTGGCTGTAAAGGTCTGCGATACGGTTTGAGCAAAATTGGCTAATGGGATGGATGCTTGACTTACATTCCACAGTCCCCGCGCTCACGTACCCGACCAGTTTCGCGAGACGGACGGCCGCACGTTCCATCTGAGCGAACGTATCCTCGTTTGCGATTGTGACAGGAGCCTCCTCAATGATCTTCTGATGCCTCCGCTGCACGGAACAATCACGTCCGAATAGCGAAATGGCGTTTCCATACTGATCCGCCAGCAACTGCACCTCCAAATGACGCGCCTGGCCTGCAAGCTTCATTATGAAAATAGGAGAGCCTGCGGTGTAAGATGTTAGTCATTTCCCAATAGAAACCGTATAAGCAGTTCACCTGGGATTTCGCCGGACACAGCGTTGAACGCGTTCTTGAAGCCCTCAGGACTGTCGACCTTGCGGATGCCCTTGCCGCCACCGCCCTCACTCGCCTTGATCATGACGGGCCATCCAATTTGCTCGGCACGCTCAAGGCCCTCCTCAACAGACGTTACGCACGCCTTGCGGTAGACGTCGTCGGAGACGGTGACGAAGCCTTGCTCGGAGAGCACAGTGTCCGATATACCAGTGCCAGACCAAGGCATGGTAGGCACGCTCGCGCTCTGGGCGACGATGGTGGACGATATCTTGTCGCCAAGACTGCGCATAGCGCTACCTGGAGGTCCAATGAAGACAATCTTGTTTGCGGCAAGGGTCTCTGGTAAACGTGGATTCTCCGACGCGTGACCCCAGCCTGCCCAGACGGCGTGAACGCCTGCACGCTCGGCAACGTCGACGATTAGGTCAACGTTCGCGTAGTTGTTGTTGTTCGTGCCTCCAGGGACTTCGATGTAGCGATCAGCCATGCGAATATACTCGGCGTTCACCTTGAGATCTTCGGGAGTCGCCATTACGGTGAACTCGACTGCACGCTCCGTGCCGAAGGTCTCGTAGCTCCATTGTCGAATAGAGCGAATTTCCTTCACAGCGGCAATACCTGGTAGAAAAGAGCTCAATCAAAGCCTGTCAAGCAGAGGCTAGCGTACGAACCGTTGTTTGCAATGAGGACCTGCAAGACACGATCAGCACGCATGTCAGAGCGGCAGAAAGAACAATCTGCGCACCTTTGTGATGACTGTATGACCGCCATGCTCCTTAACAAAGTCAGTTACTGGTCCGGCTGGAGCCTTGTCTAGCGAGTGTCCACCTGTAGAGCGGAAATTGCTCAACATACAATCATACAATCTGCATCCCGCACGCGTCAAGACTCACCAATAAAGTGGGCAACTTTTGAATGGTCGTAGCTCGTCATAGCGGGCGGAGGGAAACCAGCCAAGATTTCGCCCGTTCGTGAATGGAGAGGTAAGAGAGAGAGGATGAGGTTAAATAGATACGTGCTGAGGTGGGGATCCCCAAAGTACCTGTGGGCGCTTCACCTGTCTCCCCGTCAAAATGTCTCCCGATCTGGGGCAGGCGTTTTGAAATCAAAAACGTGGACGACGAGACTTTGAAGAATAGGCCGTAATACTGAGCGTAGCTGACGGTGATTTGAGGTCATATCAAGGGTCCGTGGGCATTTATCGAAGGCGCGTTTTCAACGTGTTTCATTAGAAAGCTAGCATACAAATCGTTCAGAGATACCGTGGACCTGCAGGCATCGATGACTAGCTATAGAAACGAAGTCCCCGGGAAGAGGATACACATCTAGCGAATCTTTGTACTCAAGCGTCGTGGTAAACGCGAGGGCCCGCCCTCGATACAAACATGGCCGCCTTGAGATCTGGACAGATTTGGCCTAAATTCTGTCAAAGGCTACATTCACGAATCACCACTGCAAAGATTCGTCCGTGAAGCTACCGGATGAAAATATTGTAGGCGCCGGTACAACGTACTTATCTCGTTTGTCTGCCGAGGGCCCGAGAGCCAGCTCTACTTAGTCATTACGGGGTGGCCTAAGTGACTGAGTGAGCCCGTACCGTATCATTTTATTCACGTATCTTGCAGTTGAAATAATGTCTACACTGTATAGGCACTGTAAGAGATATTTCAGCGTCTAGCATATATTTTGCATGAATTCGGCCAGACCATGGACCAGTCACCAATCCCCGTGTCCGAGATTGGACGCCCAAGTTGAACCCAATAACCATACATCGTGAAAGCTCAATCTGGTCCAACAAAGAAATCGGAATCAAGTCTTTGAATTCTGGATATATGAACGGGTTCACCACCCAAGTGATTGACATTCATTTCAACATTTCTGGTACTTGAGGTCTCTCTCTGACGTCGATCTAGTACTCATCAACTACACCCACGAAGACTCCCACAGCTCCTCCACCCAAGCCAGCACAACGTCCGTCACATCAGACCAAGTGATGTCGTCGCGCATCTTGTCTAGCCAGGTGATCTCGAACTCATCCCCAGCCCAGGGGCCACGAGTCAGACGCTGCATGTCGCAATCCATCGAGCAGTTGCTGTCGGATGACCAGCATATCTGCGAGAGAAGAACCTGGTCGAAGGCAATCCCTACTGTCAGCGCCAGGCCCGGCCGGGCGAGTGGCAGGGCCAGTTTCTTGTGGAGGTCCGCAACGGCGTCGCCCCGAACGTAGACGCCCTTCGAGAGGTTGCACAGGACGGTTGGGGTATTTGTGTCGGCCATGCTTCCGCCCTCGGAGAACAGCAGTAGAGCTTCCATCAAATTGTTGTACTTCCTCTGGTCGTTGGGGGTCAGCGAGACACTTTTGAAGAGCCGCTCCACGGCATAGGAGATGTCTGCCACCCTACGAATGGTGGTATATCTCTCAGATGCAAGAGAATAGAAGCCATATTTCGATATGGCAAGCTCGCTAGAGTCTTCCGAGTCTTCAGTACCCTCCTGTTCTTGGAGGCTCTTCCGTTCGCGTGCTAGTTCATGGGTGACGCAGGTCTGTAGCGTGGCTGGGTAGTCGTCGTCATTGGTATAATCGCCGATACAGGCGATGCGACAACCTTGCCAGGGAGCATACCACTCGACAAACATGTTGTAGACCATGGTCTCCCCGACCTCACCGATGAGCTGGTGTGCGAGACAGAAACACAGCAGATCTCGTGCCGTCTCTATTTTGTCCAGGATCATCCAGATGATCTCGACTGGAAGCTGTAGAAGCTTCGAGCGAGAATTTCGAGCATTTCTTCTGGCAATTGCCAATGGCCCATCGCTTTTGGACTCGGAGGCCCTACAGTGCGCAAACGCCGGTCATGTGGGTATTCGGCTTCAACGAGTATAGATTGTTATACTCACCACCCAATAATAGGGCTAGGCCCTCGGATGCACCGAGGTAAAGTGAGGAGACGGCTAAGGTTGCAGAACTGGACCGGGTCCCAGAAGAATTCCCCTAACTTTGCGCCAGAGACAGGACACTCTTGGGAGTCGTCGAAGTTAAATCTAGTTGAATTGAATTGAATGAGCTACGGGCAAGAAAGGGTGAGCGACGGAGGACGTACATCCTCCAGTACTGTCCCATAGCTCGGCTTCAAGCGTGGTGGTCTTGTAAAACACAGGGAGGTGGGAGTGGGAGAAAGAGTGAACCGGACATGAGCGCCGACGCGGACTCCTTAAGACCTGTGGCCTAAGATTCACACGGTTGATTCCACAAAGGCCCTTCCTAAAACGGAGTGGCAATGTAGTCAGTACCTTCCCACGCCACTGAATCAATTGTTTTTTGCGAGCGAAGCGAGCATATCTGCTTAAGGGGGCTGAGCCCGGAACAAACAAAGACAAACTTTCCGCGCTTGACGCCCGTGCATCCTCGAAAATTGGAGGGAAATGGAAAGATATTCAGAAAGCATT
>KN840640.1:0-30353 GCA_000832265.1 Phlebiopsis gigantea 11061_1 CR5-6 | reverse complement strand
CACTCGAAGGCCAAAGTAGCCTCTGACCGGTCCACGAGACTCGGAATGGGCTTATTAAGTACAGTGTTAGCCCTGCGGCCTGCGGCCTTGCCCGAGCCTCAGGCTGGCAACTTCGCGAGCAACTCACGTGATCCACGTGTACATATTATTTGTGGAGGATTCCAGCCCGAATCAAGCATGGGCTGCAGTCGACATCGGGCAGGAAACGTCACTTACAAAAAATAGCTGACATCCTCATATTCCTCCTACTCTGTTCCGCTCGGAGGCAACAGGGAAGGCAAGAGGCTGAACACCGTAACTTAGGCATCAGCAATCCCGTGGCCACCTGAAGTGGCTGCGACTTCCTGGAGCCGTCTGCAGCCACTGGTGTCTAGTCAATGGTACCTTCCGCCACTAATACCACATTTGCGGAGGAGTTTGTCCTGATAAGTTGTTGGAATTTTTCGTGAATATCTTCCGACATATTGCAGCCCACCAGTCGCGGCACTGAGGAAATTGCTGGAGGTATAGGCAGCTTTCTACGCCGCCCGAGACGTACCGGACGTGCCACTGGTAGGTCTCGCGACCGTCTGTCCTGTCGGTGAGTGCATGATAGCAACCATGGCCACCCTTGGTGGTGTGAGGGCCGGAATTAGCTGTGGGACATTTTGCCGAAGAAGGGACAATTGAAAAGGGCGTGTGAAATGTGACGCAATACTCGGCACCATTTGATAGTGGCCCGGGAATGTGGGAAATGATTTTGGATTCAGTCGTCCGTAGTCACTACCTGCCCGTGACTAGGCGAAATCTTCATAGATTTTTTTTTCAGAGATATTGAACGATACCCTTACTGACAATGTATGCGAACTGCTGGACAACGCGTTGACTTTACTTTTGAAAACACTCAAGACTTGCAAAAACCTATTCTCTTTATCCTGTATCGATCATGAATGTACCATCTTGCTCCGTGTTCGTATCGTACTCGAAACAATCTTGCAAGTGACTGTAGCGGGAACATCTCTGAATATCCACAAAATTGGAGAGATAAGCTTCATCGTCGCTGCAGCAGCTGCCTGACACCAGCATCAACCAAGGTTTTGGCACTACTCCCCAGCTCCCGCACGTTGTCAACGTTCCTCGCGAATGCCTCTACACCCTTCGCAGCGAGCTCCCATCCAACCTGACCAGGTGGCTTGGCTCGCTCGCTTCCCGCTGACATCATCAGCGCGGCTTTGATCGTGTCGAGTTCGTTGAGCACTTCGAGGCCCACCGAGCGCGCCCACACGATGGGACTTGCGGTTGTCGAGTAGAGCTTGTGAAGTTTATCGCATGCCGAGAGCATCTTGTGGTTCTCGAAGTACCGGCCGCGTGCGTACGGCAGCAGCGACGTGTATGAACCTACCGCAAATCAGCAATAACCAGGAGAAGTTGATTGCAAGTACTTACCAACGTCTCCACCAGCTACGAGCGCGTCCTCTATGCATTTAGTCAGCGCCTCCGCATCCGCTATACCCAGATTCAGTCCCTGGCCCGCAAGTGGGTGGATCGTGTGAGCCGCATCGCCGACGAGGACCGTCCGAGCGCCAGAGCCCTCTCCAACGTACGCCTCGGCGTGTGAAAAGCGCAGGGGAAACGAAGCGACAGTGCCTGGCTGAATCGCGTTCACCAACGGCGGCACCATCTCCACATCTGCGGGCGGGATGCCCGTGTCGGCGGCAGCGAGCGACGAAAACGCAGAGCGACTATGTATCCCGTCAGAGCGCTCTCTGAACGCGAGCTCGTCGTGGAATTGCGCAAGCGACAACGGTACGCCGGAGCCTTGCGCCTGTCGGTCATGGAGGTATCGCAATGAGATGGCGGGCAGCCGGAACGCTGCGTTGATCATCGCCGTCAGGATAGCCGGGTCAGCGGTCTTCAGCGCACTCGCAAGGTGCGGTTTCGTTGACCACACGAGAGTCGACGCGGTCTCGGACAGCGGTAGGAAAGCGATTGGTCCAGTTGGTAGGAAACGTTGATAAGCTACCGTGTTGGATCCAAGCATCGGCAGACGTGGCGCGTGGAATAGGGTCGCGACGATGCCATGTGTGTCATAGGCCCATCCGTAAGACTGTATTCCGGCGTACGTCCGGACAGGCGAGTTAAATCCATCTGCACCGACCTATTTGGTCTCAGTAGTAGCTCAATATAACCTACATAATCACTTACAAGCAAGCGGGCCCGAATGACTGTGCCGTCCGACAAATGGACTAACGGCCAAGCGTTGCCTTCGCAGTCATCGCGTACGATATTCTGTACCTTGACCTTGTGGAGGAGTTGGACCTCAGGAAACTGGCCAATATGTCGCAGGAGCCCACGTTGGAGATTAAGGTTCTCGGTGAGCCGCGATATCTCGGGTGTAGAGTGCATGGGTAGCTCGGACGCGGAAAAGGTGATTCTCGCGTCTGATACACCGTCCCACACTTGCATATCTTGAACGGGACATGTTCGCTCTTGCTCTACGTGCTGCCAAGCACCGATGCCTTATGAAAAGTTGAGTTCAACGGTGTAACGTGCATATTGACGGCATACCTTCGAGGAAGACCCGTGAGCTGTTGGTAATTGAGCTCACTCGATTGGAGTATGTCCCCGGTGGCATGTGCCATTCGCGTACCTTTTGCAGGTCGCCTGCTTCTACAAGTGTAATCTTGATGTTTTTCTGCACAAGCTTTGAGTTGGCTGTTCCGCATAAGTGCTACACGTATGAAGCATAGTTGAGTACTCACCAAGTGCGCTTGCCAGAGCCAAACCTGCAGGGCCGCCTCCCACGATGACTACGTCGCGTTCGGCTACTCCACCATCCGTTGAAGCATATCCTCGATTTATCCCAGCCCTTGTACGGAGATACGTGGGCTGCGGCTTGCGTGCAGCATATCGCAACATCGAGGGGGTAACTGAAGTCGCGGCGCGTCCCACTGCCGCTCAGTTGCGGGAAAGAGGCGTGGGAACTCCGTCTTGACTGGGACGAACACCGCTTCCCGCAGACAATTGCACCTCCACGACGACTGCGACCATTCTCCTCAGACAGCTATTTAATGACGAGTTGAACTGCGCGACAAAGTCCCCTCCCATCCCACAGTCATGTCTATGGCCGCCCCTGTCTCCGCTGCGCAAGCAGTCGGCGAGTTCCTGCAGTCGCCGGACGATTTGCTGAAACTCGCTGCTTTCAGGAAGAAGCTCGAGAAAGAAAAGGCGTCGATTGACGTCAGGTTGAAGAACGGGGTTAAAGAGCAGCTTGACGCGACAAGAGGAGGGTTGAGAAGGCTGTTCAGCACGAGGAGTAACATCCAGGGTATCAAGGACGAGGTGGAGGCTATGGACAAGATGTGCAACGACCCGAAGATCGTCGTCTCGACTTTCGACCAGATCAATCGAGTGAGTATCCTCGTGCTCTTGTTCTTATGCTTTGTGAAGTTGAGGTGTGTGTCAGGTATCCATGGTCCACCGTAACTTCGAGCAGACGGAGGAGATGGTCAATAACCTCATCGAAATGAGCACGAAATTAGACGACCTCGAAGAGATGCTGTCTGCGGATAGTCAGGACCTTCTAGGTCCAGCACCTAACCTTCTTCGTATTCACTACCAAATCAATCGCCTCGAGGCGTTCAGAAACCAGACGATGCATCAAGCTAAGAAGTCCTCCAAGCAGTCCCGAGCAACTCTCACTCGCTACTTTGACCGTCTGAACAAGCTCATAGGGGCCTTTGACGAGTACATCGTTGAGCTATGTCGCAATATTCTCCCTATCGTCCGGGCAGGCCATCCGGAGGTTATCGTGAAGCTTATGAAGATTGTTGAAATTGAGGGCAAGGAGGACGAGAAGGCAAGTCAAACCATTCTGTTGCATATGTTACGTCATTAACACATACACAGGCCATAGCTTTAAAGTTAGTGAAGAAGGCCGCCAAGATGGACGTTGCTTCCAAGTTCCGCTCTATGCAAGCCAATGCCCGCATCATCAAGCATTACCGTTCGAAGCTGCGAAGCAGTATCATCGAGAGCATCCAGGGAAAGTTCGAGGCCGCATACGAGCGCGATAACGGCAACCCGGTCGCATTCCTCGATAAGTCCATGTGGATCTATCAGGACCTCATCCGCATCGAGGAGGAGGTCGCACCCTGCTTCCCTCCCGACTACGAGATCCACAACCTCTATGTGCGCGAGTATCATAAGGCTCTGAACGTGATGCTCACCAAGATCGTCAACACCGATCCCGAGGCAAGCGTACTTCTCACTATGCACGGCTGGGTTAAGGAGTACAAGAAAAATATGAAAGAGTTGAATGTCTCGCCCGAACTCATGGAGCCGCCGTTGCTTGACGGCAAGGAGCAAGACCTCATCGAGGACTATTTGAAGCTCATCATCAAGAAACTTGACGAGTGGTCTGCGAACCTGATGAAGACAGAAGTCGAGGCGTTTACTACACGTGCAGAGCCCCCAGAGGTGGATAGCGATGGTACATACGGCACTCAGGGGGCGGTCATTCTCTTCCAGATGGTCAACCAACAGGTCGACTCTGCGATGGACAGCGGGCAAGGCCTCATTCTCGCACGCGTCATCGAGGAAGTCAGCCGCGTCATGAGGGGCATACAGGACCAGTGGACGCGTCTCATCGAAATCGAGTACAAGAAGCAGATCGAGAAGCCAGAAGAGGTCGCCGGTGGTCTCGTCGAGTACTGCATCGCGCTCGCGAACGACCAACTCAGGTCCGCCGACTTCGCCGAGACACTCTCAGGGCGAATTGAACCGCTCGTCTCAGAGAAATACCAGAAGACGATACATGACCGTCTCAACGACGCCATTGACGGTTACCTCGACGTCGCGAAGAAGTGCACGCAGACGCTCATCGACATGATCTTCAACGACGTCAAGCCCGCCACGAAACAGCTCTTCCAGCCTTCATGGTACGACGGCATCATGGCGCAGATTCTTGAGACAATGCGCGATTATACGACGGACTACCAAACGTATCTCAACCAGTCGTTATTCGATCTCCTTATCGAAGATCTGCTCGACTCTTTCCTCGTCATGTACATCACCGGTCTCGCGAACACGCAGAAATTTAAAATACCTGCCGCGTCCGAGAGGATCAAGGAAGACATCACGGAGGCGTACAAGTTCTTCAACGCGTACAAGAAGATGAAGGAGCTCGAACCGAGGTTCGAAGTCTTGGAGATGATCCTCTCCTTACTTGAGGCGTCTAAGAGCCTCGTATTCCTGTCGTACTGGTCTTTCGCCAAGGTACATGGGCCGAATATTGCCTTCGTAGAGAATCTCATGAAGGCGCGCGGAGATCTGGACCGCTCAGGGGTCAATGAGGTGATGGAGAGCATCAAGCGTAAAGTCAAAGAGGAGGAGCTGACAGATCGTACGTCTCGTCGTGCTTTTCGTATGCCTGACCGCTGACCTTTTCACACAGCGTCGGAGCCTACGATCATGAAGAAAATTGCGATACAAGGCGCTCTTTCCCGCTTCCTACAACGGACATAGGCTACACACCATCTCACCCACTCTTTCCACTGATTCCGACGGCTCTGTAGTTTACATGTATCGTTCATCTGTATTTCTCATATCCGCATCTAGATACCCCTCATTGCCTACGGACTATACATTTACGCAGCTATGCCATTTTCTGCTTGGCTTCCGCTGCTGACATGCGCGACCTGTCGGGGAGGGACGCTGCAACGGCGTCAATCTTCTTGAATTGCCACGGGAACCTCGAAGGATACAGGAACTGGCGCAAATCGAAACCTACGAAGTGCGTGAGGTCAGTAGCGGAAGATCTAAGGCGGACTCAATTTGCGTACGGTTGTCATCTGGGCTATATTGCTCCTATAATAAACGTGAATGGCTGTTCCGAGGACGGAAGGGTGGATATGACACTCACGGCGTGGTACGACGGTGTCAGAGTCGTCATTTTGTGCCTATTTCTGGCGTACTCGAAGAAGAAGAGTTTAACCTTGTCCGCGATCTATTTCTCTGAATCAATAGCTGTGACCCGTCGGACGTAATAGAATCGGACGGACTTGGGTGGGAGACAAAACGGAGCCCCATTGGTGCACCAGCTTTGTGAACATGCTATAAGGCCCGCATTTGTCGACCTTGCGCAGACGGCCAAACACAGATAGTTCATCGTAGGTCATACCCATGTCAGCCTTTGGAATGTGAGTTATCCACTCATCTGAGATAACTGGAGCATTGACCTCATCAGCTTGGACATATGTCTCGGTTATGGGCTCTAGCTCAGCAGTAGGCGTAGCGTTCAAAAAGCTCGTGATTCTGTTACTTGTATTTCCCGGCAAGAAGAGGACTCGACTCACTGGTTCAGGACGGGCAGCTCAAATGCGCCTTCGGCATATGCGATGAATTTCTTCAAGTCCGTCTTACTAATCGCTCCGATTGGGTTGATATCCGCTACAGTGGATATGTTAGCCTTGTTCGAAATATAAGGTAGGATCAACTCACCGGACGAACAGTCGTATTTGGTTAGGTATCCTCTTAAACTATAGAGCGGAAACGATCAGCGCGGAAGCGGTGTACAGCTCGTCGTAGCGTAAGAGCGAACCTCTCGTCGACATTTGCGCTACCCAGGACGAGAAGGCCGCCGTTACGGCCCCTCACCCAAGGCAGCAATTGGGCGAATAAATACGCAATCACCATACGCAGCCGTGCCTTTAGCATGGTAAGTCTCCAAGTATCATTGATGCGCGTTGTACTTCGCACCTGGATGTTCTGTAGTGCAAGGTTTTCCGCTGACGTGCCTCCATGCACGCGGAAACGGGGTTTTGTACCTGTGACCATCGCAAATAAGTTGCGCACCGCAGTCACAACGGTGTCCATGTTGAGATCGGTGTGGTAGCTGCAAGGTCTTAGGATAGCTTAAAATAGTATGTCACAAACGTCCGTACCTGCCTATAGCTTCGGCCAGTTCCTTGGCTCTTCCTCGAGTTTCAGTACTCGAGTTCTCTGTACCCATGTAACAGGTGTGGAAGACGCGATTGCAGAATTCCCGCGCATCGCTTGGGACATAATCAGAGTCTTCCGGAAGCCCCGCGATCCGACGGGCATCTGAAATGACTTGCTGGTCTAGTATACGAGAAAGTCAGTCGTACGAAACGAATTACATGGAAAGCTAGTTGACCTTTTCTCTGTGCAGCCTCTGCTACGAGGCGACACATGGAGAATACAATCACAGCAGTTGCGCAGCTATCGATTCCTCCACTCAACGGGACAAAGTAACCCTGAGTACGAGATCGCCGAAGGTAGTCCCATAGCCAGCATGCAGGGCCGAGCCTTTATCCTGCGTAAATACACCGAGAAAGAGTCTATGTTGGTACTTACGCAATCTCTTCTTCGGGCGTGTGATACCTTAGCTGCCAGTCGTGCAGGATAATATCATCGAGGTCCCTGACACTATCAAATTTTCCGCCTGATAGAGCAAAGTCGACTTCGATACGGTGGTACCGTTCCGCTCCGGCAGCTTGCATGCTTCTACTGCTGATAGCTCTGTGCGAGCGAACGTCTTCGAGATCGACAGTAGCAGTAACGACTTCAACATCGTTCAACGAGAACTGGGACCCCTGAGCTACGATCTTGCCGTTCACCGCGATCATGGCACATCCGTCGTAGTAGAGGCGATCTCCGTCACATCCCTGTTGGTTCGCGTACAGGTAGATACCTCCGAGCTGCGTCGCAAATAAAAATGGTGGCTTATTTTTCATTAACCTTCTATCATACCTTCAAAGTTGCCTCCTTTATTAGCTCCACCCGAGTGTACAACTTGCGAAGCTCGTGGTGACTTCCGCTCGAATTTGTAAAAATTTCGACGCCATCCAAGCCCATCAAAATGTGCGGGCTAGCATTGATGAGTCGTTGGAATGAAGGAAGAGTCACGCTCCTACCTTGCAGGAGTGAACAGCTCCTCGCAGAGCTCGACGCCGATGCAGGTATCGACGGTGCTGACGACGGCATCTCCAAACGGCACTTTAGTCTACGCATATATCGAATTCAGTTCACATCCACGCGCATGTAGTCCAGAAACTCACCTGCCCAGTGACCGCATGAATAAACCGAGGCAAGTAGTGGTCTTCTACTTGTCGGTGTTTCGACCATGGCGTGAAGTAACGCAGTTCCCTGTAATTTCCGTTATTGGCCATCCACATCTTCGGTCGGATGTGGAGGATCTTGTGGTTGTAGATTATAACACGGCAGTTGTATATAACGTTCTTGTGTACGACCGGCCTGGAAGGGCGCATTTAGATTTGTCCCTGGTATGCGCGACGAGACGATTTACATGCCAATGTCACAGAGTATGTCATCTGTGTCTCCAGATTCCAAGATCTTCGCAAGGACTTCCCAAGAGTGCAAAGTAGTGTCGCCTATGGAATTATTGGTATCATTATACTGATAAGAGGAGCCTGAAGCGCACCCTCAAGAAAGTGGTCCAGACATCCATATCCCCTAAAGAGCACTCAGAACTGTGCGTTTGCATGATTAAGATTCACTAACGTGATCTCAAGCTCAGGGCCAACTCGCAGCGTTGCACCGCGCTCCTTCGCGATACGGATACTCTGCAAGATGCGTTCTAGATTCCCCTGCGATCGCGATTAGCCTTGTTCATTGGGAAAGTATGCTCCGCAAATACCTCAAAGTCCAAGGCCCACTGATTCAAAGAGCTTCAAATAACGGACGATGAGCGTCCTGGGGGGAGACATGGCTTTGAAGCACACACCATCTATAAACCGAGTTCACATTTAGTTCCGCATGAACATGGAGGATAGCTCACGTCGCAACCGTTATGAGATGGCCCATTTCTGTCGCTCGTTAATAAAGACAGGCTCAACAGTCGCGCAGGTCGTGGTCGGCTGGAGAGGGACAAAATGCTGGAAATGCTGCTCGATATGACTGCTTCTCCGCGTCATACCTTGCCGGCCCGACTTTGCCGAAACGTAGCTCTATGAATCGCGAACTCACGCACAGGACAGCGACGACACCACAGAGAGCGTTATAGTTTACCGTAGACTAGACGAGAATATTGGAATAGACTAGGATAGTAGTGAGAGGCTGAGAAAACAAGTGGGTCGCAATTCCTATGTCCATCGTCCGAGGCAGAAAGGGCTTCAGCCCAACATCGAACAAGGAGAATGTCTTGTGCGGGAGAAAGTGAATTCAGAAGTACGTTAGATGAGAGAGGCGGCTGAGATATCATGAAGTCCTATGGAGGGGCGTGCTATACGAGAGCAAACGATACGGGATGATGAGGCGGCTAGTCCGCGCAGAGGCGAAGACCCAGAATAGCCTATGTAAATTGCGGGGATATCTAGATGTCATGAACGAACGGCAGTGAGGTCGGGAAAGCACAGGTAAACGAGCGCAATAATAGTCGAGAGTAGGACACAAGAATCCATGAAGAGGAAAGAGTGCATTCGATAATGTTAACCACATTATTTCCGACGTTGTTGGTAGACCGCCAGAGGCATGTCTTCCTCCTCGCTTTGTCGATGGGGCATCTGGGCGTGGGCACTGTTTCCTTTCCTGAGAACCCCATTTTGGCGCACCTGAGGTACAGGGGGTGCAGCTGAAGCCGACAGCGAGCGAGCCGGGGAACGGCCAGCAGGTACGTTGTAGGGCTGCTTGTCTTGTGCCGGGCTGTATCGCTGTCCTGCTGAAGGGGAGACGTTTCGTATGGGCTGCCCAGAATGGTTCGTAGGTGGTGAGGACGTACGTGGGGGTGAGGGCGAGGTGCCGGCCCTTGGAACGGGTGGCGCCTGTGGGCTCGAGCTCATCCATGTCTGGTCCACGTTCGCGGGTGGCATGGCCCCTGGAGGTAGATGTACCGGTGCAGGCTGACCTATGCCATAACCTTGAGTTGGCATCGAAGGAGCACCCGGAGGGGTGTAGTAGCGGTTTGGCGGAGGCTGTGGTTGTGGTTGTACGAGCTGCACTGACGGTCCGTGGTACGGCGCAGGGGCAGTTGACGGTCCTCGAACATGACCCACATTCGCAGGCGGGGCGCTCCCTGGCCTACCACCCATATGTACGCCGTTCTGGTACGCGTACTCATGCTCCATCGCACGGTGTTGCATGTCGTACTGTGGCCCACGTACTGGCGTTTCCGCTCTTCGAGCCCCTGGCGCGCCCGGTGGCTGAGCCTTGGTGAGACTGCCCTTCCGCTTTTGTTCATTCGCCCTTTCCCTTTCCTTTTCCCGTTCCCTCTCTTTTTCCTTCTCCAACCTCTCCTTCTCTGCTTTCTCACGCTCCTCTTTCTCCCGCTTCTCGCGCTCTGCCTGCTCGCGCTCATTGTCCACGGGGCCATTCGCCGCGGGCGCTTGAGCATTACTCGTTGCAGGTGACGCGGGCGTTGGACTTTTGTTGATGACACCAAGATACCAGAACATGAGGTTGCTGATGAGCACCTGTTCGTATAACGGTCGACGAGGGTTCGCAAGCTTTATGTGACTGAGCCGGTATATGGCGCGTTCAACGTGGATCGGATACCGTGCGTATCCTTGCACCGGCTGGGGCGACGGCGAAGGAGCGTAGCTCTTTGCGGATTTCGACGTACCGAGGAGTGCGGCGGCTGTTTCGCGACCATGATTGCCCAGTCCGCCCATCGGTGGGGTAGTTTCCTCATGTTTCTTCTTTCCACCACCGAACAAAGAACCGAAGAACCTGCCATCCTTCTCCTTCTCCTTTTCTCGCTGGGCTTGGGCTTTCTTACTGGTCTTGTCGCTTCCCCATTTCCCGAACAGTCCCTTCTTATCTTTCTCTTTACGATGCTCCGACGGGCTAGGAGACGAAGAAGGCTGCGGTGGTGCTTGATAAGAAGAGGGTTGGTGAACTAGGGAAGGTCGTTGTTCTGGAGGTAGTTCTACAGCAGGCGATAGAGGGGCGCTCTCAGGTGAAGGCGAGCGATTCAAAGGAGGAGCGGATTCAGACAAGGGAGGGGATAGCACTCTTTTGGGCTGCGGGTGATAGAGTACTGGTTGGACTGAAAGAGGAGGGGCAGGCTGCTCTAGAGGCTGGAGCTGTGGGGGGAAGGATGGTGTGACGGAAGGTACACTGAACTCCGGTGATTCAGGAGAAGTGACCAGCAGGGGTCCTTGGGGCTCGGACTCCTCGGAATCCTCTCTAGCATAGGCATCGTATATGGACGACTCCTCGCTATATGATTCGGGTCGTGTAAAGGCTGGTAGCTCTGGAATGTCAGAGTCAGCTCGACGCCGCCGCGGAGGTTCGTCGCCATGGTCACTCGACGACATGTCGCTCGATGTGCGGGCGTCGACGGTGGCAGCACGCGACCCATCTGGTCGTCTCCGACTGGACTTGAAGCGATGGGCTCCTTCGGCAGTCCCATGCTTGCGTATCTTCGTCCGCGCCGTTCGCTGTAATATCTGGCCTGGCCGAGGCACGATGATCGGAGCGTCGGCGTCATCGCCTAGATCAGGCATGTCGTCCATTTGGTCTATGACTGCGTGGAGGCAGCAACGTGACGGATATTAAGACACGGTCCCTGGCATGGTCGGATACAACACACCTGAGGGCGCGACATTCAAGCTGATGCTCCGTCGTAGCACACTCCTGAGTTTTGACGGATCACTGCTCTGCGAGGCCTCCTCTGCGAGTTCCTCGAGCTTTTGGAGGTCGCTAATGGTTAACTGAGGACCCGGATGTGCGAAGACACTGGTCCTATTTCGTCGCATGGGCACCACTTTGTCCTCCTCAGCACCCGCCTTCTCCGATGGGTCGTATTGTCGACTGAGCATAGATTTCTTCCTCCCCAAGCCGGCATTAGATCCCAGAGAGCTCGTCCGCCCCAGCTGCGCAGCGTCGTTCGGTGTTCGTGCATGCTCCTTCAGGAACTGCCTGAATTCCGCAGGGGCAATTTCTGGGTGTAGTCGAGCGGGGACCCAGAAGAGGCTGAACGGATCGTCTGCAACAGCCGTTCCAGACTCGCTACTGTCCCCATGCGAGCTACTGCTAGAGTCCTCCCAGTACGTCGTCGAAGAGCTTGAATCACTGGAGACGGTCGGGAGATCAGGGTCCAAGATGCTGCCTGGCGCACTCGACCTGCGCCTGATGTCCCGGAGTGTCTCAACCTCCCGTTGAATCTCGAATTCTGAGGGCTGCATTCCGGGCAAGAGAGCGGGTTCGGGGCAGCCAGACGATTTTCCAGGAGCTGAGCTAGCCGTTGAGCGCAAGGTCGAGAGACAAGTAAGGTCGTTGCCACAAGCGCCCGGACGCAGCTGCCGAATCTGCTCGGCTCAAACTCAGCTCTGCCGTCCTAATTGTACACACACATTTGTCCGTAGAAAATATACATTGTGGTGAACGAAAAATGCCACATAATTTTGTAAACTGCCCCATGCCGCCGGGCAGACGCCAAAATGTTTTGAGCACCCTCGAACCGCAAACGATCGAAACCGGCTTTTACCCCTCTCCCGCGCTCTTCGGAAAGCGGAAGCTTGCACATCCGACACAGTACGCTCACACGCCCGCCCTCGATGTCAGCAAATGAATTTGCTTCTCGTCGTCACCGCTTAGACCAAGCCTCACATAAGTGTCGCCCGTAGTCCAACACCGCCGGCATCTGGTGGCACAGGGAGCTCGCCGCTACGGTCGGACACGAACGCTCGGTATCTGTCCAACCTTCGTAAGCGGAGCGTCCTAAGCCTCAACAGGTTCCTAGGACTCACATTCGACTTAGCCGTTCACGCTCTTCGGGCGGAACCGAGGGGCGTGTTGTTTTCAACACCTTCAAGAGGTGATTGTGCGTGATCTCACGCTTCTATAGCAGCATCGCGTTCAGCTAGCCGTACCGCAGTCGATTCCATTACGGACTTACTGGCGGAGTTTGTAACGGTTTGTCCGCGTCCTCTTTGACCGTCGCTTTGGGTCGACTATGCTTTACGATACGCTTTAACTGTCGTAGGTAGCGTAAACGTTTCGTTCGAAGGAAGTAACGATAAAAACGAACCCGCTGCTGAAATGCAGCCTCTTCAGCGCGCGACTTGACCATCTGCGATTCGGGAGGGCCTCCTATGATGGTGTACTCGATTGGCTGTTCGTCTTCATTACCGTTATTCGAACTTCCTGAGACGGACGTAGCGGTGATCGTCTCGTGAATCACTTCGAGTTGCGCGTTGTACACCAAGGCCTGTAGATCTGCACCCGAGAAACCTTCCGTGTCCCGCGCCAAAGCATCGAAGTCAACGCAAGGGTCAAGGGCGACCTTGCGACTAACGGCCTCCAAAATCTGCTCACACCATAATTAAAACTACTCCAAAGAAAATAGAGTGATTCGACATACATCTTTCCGTTCCTCTGCAGTCGGTATGTTGCACAACAGAGCTTTATCAAGTCGTCCTGGCCGGAGTAGTGCGGAATCAATGAGGTCAGGTCGGCTGATGATCGATCCCATGAGCACTGTCAGTTGCTGGAGATCTGCACATCCCTTACCTCGTTGCCGCGAGGACGTACACCCCGTCAAGGCCCTCTGCTCCGTCCATCTGCGTGAGCATCTGGTTGACCACTCGGTCGGTCACGCCCGTGCTGTCATGGCCACTGGAGCAAGCAACGTCCGTCAGATGACCGCGCCGCATGCAGTACGCGCATCACGTACCGCTTCGGAGCAATAGAATCAAACTCATCGAAGAAGAGGACGCATGGCTTTGCTGCACTCGCGCGTTCGAACAGTTCGCGCACCTAGAAGACAGCTTAAGTTTAGAAGTGTATAATAGGGTAGCAACGAAAATGAGCCTACAGATTGTTCACTTGCACCGATGTACTTGTTCAACAGCTCCGGGCCCTTAACGCTGATGAAATTCAAGCCACACTCCTTGGCAACGGCAGAGGCGAGGAGGGTTTTTCCACACCCAGGGAAACCGTATAGCAGCAAACTGATGAACGCGTTATCAGACCAGAAGCCATGCATTGCGTAGTGCGGCTGATACTTACCCGGAACGAAGGCGCAGCGGAGACTGAGCGAATATCGGGCCGTACTTGGTCGGCCATTCTAACGTTTCGCGAAGTACCTGCTTTGTCTCTGCCAGACCTGCGGCGAAAAGTAAGCTCGACATGAGAGCCACCGTCGGCGCACACACACCTCCGATGTCTGCCCAAACGATATCGGACTTCTGCAATTTGACGTCGCGGAGGGACAGCGGGACGAAATCGACCTGCGCTGCGGCGAAATCCTCAGCCGACAAACTTGGCTTCCATACAGTG
Source organism: Phlebiopsis gigantea 11061_1 CR5-6 (assembly GCA_000832265.1). NCBI lineage: Eukaryota > Fungi > Basidiomycota > Agaricomycetes > Polyporales > Phanerochaetaceae > Phlebiopsis > Phlebiopsis gigantea. The sequence goes on along the minus strand of KN840640.1, from coordinate 16,112 downwards.
AGCAAATATATGGAATAAACACAACTTTTGGTAACTTACCTGGAAGGCTACATCATCTTCATGTTCGGCGACGCGTATAGCAGCTCGATGGACCGCCCGTGCCACCAAGTCTTTAAGATCATTAGCGAAGTACCCCTCTGTCTGAGTCGCCAAAGCCGTGTAGTTGAGAGGATGCTCCGCATCAACTACAAGGTCAGAGCTGTCTGTGTGCATTCGCACGATCTGGGATACTATCTGGAAAGGGCCTTAGGCGCGAACACATGAGGTCAGTTGTCAGTTATCACGTACATCCCTTCGAGCATCTTTGTTCGGCGGTTTCAGATTTACAACCTCTTGGAAAAGGTGCGCTGCGTTTAGACGTGGGTGTAGACTAGCAATCGACTCTGCGGCCGCGAAGAGTACGATCCCCTTGGCGTTAGGTGCGGCAAAGCGAGCCGCAGACCCGAACAGGTCGAGAAAAAGCTCGGTGATATGTCTCTGTCGGAAAGAGTCTGCATGCTGCGGAATAGAACGTGTAAATGTCTTAACGGTGGGTATATGCGGTCGTGTGTACCTCTTGTTCGGCACCCATGAGCTTGTCCATGTTGTCCATAATGATTACGGTGGGTCTGTGGAAGTAGGCCTTGTCGAACCAGTAGTTTAACAGCGCCTTGACTTTTGGCACGGGCATCTCGGTGTATTTTGCGAGGTCGACATACAGGGTATCTGCGGTAGGGATATTGAACAAATTGTATCATATAAATGGAAGGACTCACAAGCCAAAGTCCGCGGATCTTCCTGTAAAGCCCTGGCAGCTGCTCGAAGGATGGATGTCTTGCCAGAACCGCTACGCCCTGTGACCAGCAACCCTGGCACTAAGGGAATCGCTTGAGAAACATCGGATACGTTCAGAAAATGTAACTAACCTCCATTCACACGTGGACGCGTTGCATGCATCATATACGAGATGATACAAAACATTTTGCAGTCTTCAATGATGCTATCCACACCCGCTAGTTTCACCGGCGTGTTTGACCTATCTAGCTCGCTGTCACCGGTGTTAGCAAAGAATAAGAGTTTGGACGCACTGTGCATGTTTCTTAGTGTCAGGCTCGCTATCCGAAATAGTTTCGTCGCTCTCAGCGGAAAAGTCGATCCTGAGGGCACAGGTGAGGATACAGTCGCAGAAACAAAGCAATCATGCTGTTTACCTTGCATGATCCCAGTCCTGCAGCTCGGCTACTGATCCGTACACAACGACGTGACCGTCAGGTATGTCCAACTCCGGGCTCCAAGAGACCAATATCTGATTTGGGGCTGGCGCGTCGAGGGGAGCTGTCTCAGTCTTCGGTGCCTTCGGGTCAGTTGGTACCAGTATTCGGGGCACTAGCGGCGGCGCGTTAGATGGCGTGTTTGGCTCCTGCAATGACGGGTCCTGTGGACCGACGACCCGTTTCACGGTCGCCAGCCAAACCTTCGGCTCTGCGCCCGAAGCGATTTCAGATAAAGCGACGAGTAGACGTTTAGACACAACGGCAATCGCCAGTATTGAACCATCCTCGAGGGAGGAGCATGTAGGGCTGTATGCCGGCATGACGCGTGACGGAAGTACCCGTAGTCTCCGAGAGTGCCTCTGTTTCTTTTCAGCATCTATGGTCTGCTGGGCTCTCGCTGAAGTTTCTGTGGTGGCCTCAGCCTGAGCTTGTGTAAAATGTCCGTTGGTACCGTTGATGCCATTCATTTTGCTGCGCGTCTTAGGGGCGATGCTCAATTCGGTGCCAGTCGCGACTAGCAATGCCTTCCCACTGGTAGAGGGAGCGACTGAGACTAAAAATACTCGTCCAGACGCTTATAGAAATCTTAACAGGGGTGGACTCACCGACTTTCAGGCGCACGCGTGTGCGCCCGAGGACCCATACGTCGATCTCCTGCCCAACGAACGCAACCCTGACCTGAGACAAAAAAGTGCCCTCCACATGTGTCGCATGCAGCTCCTACGACGGGTAGAGTCGCATGTCATGAATTTCGTCTCATTATTGGTGACGTGAACGCACCAGAATTTCCCAGTCATCCGCTGTGAGTGGCTCAGCCTCAACGGTACTCGCGTGGCCCAGGTCATGCAAGAGGCCAATTTCAACCTAGGTAGGTTGTGGTGGGAATGTATTGTAAAGACATGGAGAACTTACAATATCCCCTTGGGAAAATCCCAGGCCGGACGCAAACTGGGGGTCAATCTCTATGGTCTCCATCCCTCGCTCTGCTCCGGACTGAAACTGGGCTAGCGACGAAGCCGATGCCATTCCACTCCACCCGACATAGGCCTCGCCTTCAGTTGTTCCATTGGGAGAGATGCGCTTCTGCTTTCCGGGAGTGACTTGCGTCAAATGTACCGCAAGGCCTTGCGGACGCTGAAGGCTGGCTGAGCAAACCACACGACAAGCATGCAACGATACGCACGACACCACGTTCCAAGAGAGGTCCATAGATTGAGATTGGCAAATTAACCAGCGAAGTCCTGAAAGAGACATAGTGTATTTTGGCCCTGCGAGGCATAACTCAAATCGCGTCGAGACCTAGGTGGCCAAATTGTGTGTTCCGGTTCTGATGCTTATCCTGAGCTAGCACAGGGAGCAAGACTTAACCTGTTGGCTTCTATAGGGGACTCAGGCAGTGACAGCGTTAGGACTTAGACCGGATGAACATGAATTGACTTCGATGTCGTCGAAAGCGTTCGGGAAACAAGCGAGCCGGAATATCATGCGTTGACGCCTACAGCCAACCTAAGCAGGATCAATAGCCTTGTCAAGTAGGTTTGTGATCTGGTAAGTAAGCTGTCGAACACAAATAAGAATGGTGGAAATCACGTGACCTGAGCGGACACAAGGTTTCTTACACAGCTCAGTGGACCTTACTTACAGGATTTTCTAAGGCAGCACAACGGTGCCGATCTCTCCCCAAGCTGCGTGAGAAACGTAGGTACCAAGTCGAGCTTTTCGAGGGTCGAATACATGCTAGAATAATCAACAGACCTATGAACGGACGCACGGACGCACTCAAAGTCGCTTACAACCATTCCCTACCGCACTGACGGAAAGAAAGAAAAGGAGGCATATTGATTTGCATAGGGACCATATTTACCAAGAAAGTCTATCTTCAGTGAATAAGATTACAAAGGTTACAGCAAGTGGAGACAAAGCAATGACGGAAAGAACGACGAGCGTAGGCGAGGCGAGGAGGAAGGACCGATCCAATTAACTCGGTAGGGGTATGAGCTAGTCCGAAGCTGCACGGTAGGGAACCCCATGATTTACGAACCAATTCGTCCCGAGTGGCGCTGGTAGGATACGAGCTGTCGACTACTGAAACAACGACGATGTGTGTCGCGAGGCAGGAAATGACCGTGGAAGGATGGGTAACGAGTGCCCGATAATCGCAGTGGGATCGATACAGAATGGAGACGAGAGCCGAATAAAAACCGTGCGCAGGATGTCGCCGTGGATAGGTGGCCGAAAATGGAGAGGAATAGAGAAAAGAAAAGAGGGTAGAGGTCGTTATACGTGGAGAGATCTTCATTCGCGTGCAACCCAGTCTTGACTTCGCGATACAAGCTCGATGGAGTTGTCGATGGTCCAGAACAGTCGCTCAATTGCGCTTCGCCCGCTCCAGCTCTTCTGGTCGCGCAGCACCATAGCCTAGCGATTGAACGTTAAAAGAGCTCACTACACCGAACATTGATGTACATACCTGCTGGGCGCCGAAGTTTCGTTGATCATGAGCAAACAAGTCAACATTATCTTCCAGGGCTTCTGCCAGAACTTGCATGTCCTGCAGGATCGACTGGAGGGCGCGGACAGCGGAGAGCGTGAGCAGCTCTTTGCGATTGCGAGCATTAGCCTCTCGTCCCGCAACCGGAGGGGGCAGCGTCTGGGTGATATTCTGCAGAACGGTGTGGAGGATGCGGCGTGTCTCCCCAAGGAGCTTCTGCGCCTGGGGGTAGTTCTTCCGCGAGACGAGCACGAGCGCACGGGTGATCATGTCAGACGCAAGAAGCTCCATGCGCCTTCGGACGATGACGGGATCAGAGGGGGGGTTCGCCGAGCGCGGATTGCTCGACGAGCTGGGAAGCAGCGTCACCGTCAGGAGGACAGGGTGGCCGAGCCGTGAGACGTTCTTTGCCGCCGACGGGTCGAAGAACGAACCGTCCACCTCGAGCACGGGGACCTCATCGATCATGCCGTCCATCATACCATCCGCGAGGTCGGGCGAGTCCGAGATGGAGAGCGCGTCGAGGCCCATGCTCTGGTGGAACTGCTCGGTCGCGCTCAGTACCCGCTGCGCACCGTTGCGCGCGGCCGCAGCGCGGAGTGTATCGCCGTTGTCTAGCTCGAGCTCTATAAGCATCTCCTTGCGCTCGCCGTAGCGCACCTCGCCTACGTCGACGTCGATGTCACGACCGTCCGACGACAAGATAGCGGAGGGCCCGCCGGAGATCTTGCGTATCCGGAAGCGCTGCCCATCGACGATCTTGATGTGCATCTTCATGTTTAGTAGGCCGATCGACATCATGCCACCGATGCAGCCGGCAAGGCAGTCTCGGAGGTCGTACCAGTCCTTGACGAACGTGTATGTGCCGCTGGTGTGGTTAGACATAAGCCAGAGGGAAGCAGGGTCGTGTGACCGTCCGTATCCGAAGGAGTGTATTGGGATGTTGGCCGCCTCGGCACGAGCCAGAACCAAGTCCATCTGAGCTCTGCGCGTCGTCTCTGATGTATCGCTGACAAGAATCATGCCCGAGACCGGGTTCCGCGACTTCCGTTGGAGGACAACATCAAGACCTGACAAATCCCGTCAGAATGCAGTATGCCAACACACTGATATGTGCTCACCATGGTTCACAGCAGTGACGACGTCCGTCTTGTCGTCTTGCGACGTCCGAACGATGAACTCGTCTTCGAAGCCTTCCTCCCTCCGTCCGATCTCCTCCACGAACTTGTTGAGCCGCGCTCGACTCTGCGGTTTCCCGATGTTCAAGAACGGTGTCTTGCGAACCTTTCCGCCCACCCCGACCTCGAACGTGACAAGACTGAGCCGATCCTTGGTAGCAAGCGACGCGATGAGGAAGTCAAGCGAGGTGCGGATGACACGGAGTTTGAGCGCAGCCGTGCTAGGTGTCGCATTTGGCGGAGGTATTGAAATAACAAGGATGAGATCTAGCCCGGGATGTTGTAAGGGAGTAAGGGAGTTCGACGGGCCTGAGGATAGGTGGGGAGCGACAAGGGGCGCAGGGGAGTCGTAACGGCCCAGCTCCTCGTCTTCGTCGAGCGTGGACAGTTTCTGGTGCTGGTTCTGCAGGTCCATACGCATAGACATAGATCCAAGCGAAGTATTAGAAGAAACTGTCGAGCGAGAAGAGCTTTGCAAAACACTGTCGGCGGTACTAACCGTAGTGCCTGTGCTGCCGCTGAGCATGCGCATCGCCTTCGAGCTCCCGCCGAACTCCTCCAAGTCTGGCGCACGATAGGACTGCTGCTGCTGCTGTTGCTGGGACGCATGAGAGCCCTGCTGCTGATAGAGCGCAACCAGCGACTGTATGTGCGCCTTCCAAGTCTCCAAGGACGAGCGCTCTTTGAAGATGAGAATGAACGAGTCCAACCGCTCGTCCTCCATGTCGATCGTCAAGCTCATCTCCCCGCTGACACTGGTGTCCGTAACCTGCTTGATGTGCTTGATATATATCCGCCCCTTGAGGCGTAGAACGCCCCGGTTCCCGCTCTGTCCAGATCCCATGCCGCTGCCCGACGGATCAGACGAGAGCAGCCGCCCGAGGCTCCTCTTCTTCTCCTCGACGACGCATATAATCGCCTCTTTGAAGAGGTAGACAAAGAACTCTCGCACGATCGCGTCTCTCCGTACGGAGAGTAGGTCGTACATCTGCAGCGAGCCCAAGCCCGCAAGTGGATGTCCTTTCCAATCCTGAATCCTGGTGCGAAGATCTTCCGTGATGGCTGTGAAGGGTGAATATTCTTCTTCATCCTGAGGGTGCGGCGCAGAAGGCGGTGGCGATCGTGATATCAAGGCATCATGAGAGTTCGTTGGCGACAAAGCATACGAAGAGCCTCCTTGAGCTGGCGAGAGGTGGTTCGCACGCGCGTGAGACTGCGAGCCTGATGGAGAGGGTACCTCGCTGTTGAGGCGCTGCCGTGGATAGCCATAGTCCGGAGCGGGACTCATGTGGCGAGGCGGGCTCATAGCGCCCGAGAACCCAGCAGAGCCCGGCGGACTCTGTACGTTGCGAGGAGAGAAGGCCGAGGTCGAAGGCATTACCGAGCCCGGAACGTGCGCCATCGGACGCTTTCCTGGGAGTTCGACGACGACGATGCATGTCAGCGGTTGGCTGGCTTCGTTCGTTCGTGTCAGAGTCGAAAATTCTGACCGCACTTGGATGGACGGCGCCACAACGTATTGACTTTGTTCTTGAGAACCTCCGGATCGAATGGAGCCGGTATGGGCGTGTTCGACGGTATCATCTTCGTTCGGGTTGTAGGGCTTTGGAGCTGGGGTCACGTTGGTGCTCCGAACTTGACGCATAGATGGTGTTTCGCGCCCGGGGAACAATGAGTCCGCGCTGTTGCCCATGCCAGTCAAGGCAGCGAGTTCTGCGGCGGAGAGATGAGAGCCGAGCCATAGAGAGACATTCACGACGTACTGTTGGATTTGCCACCGTCTCCGTCGCCGACCTTCATCGGTCGTCTGCAAACACCGCATACACCCAGATTGGACTTGCGCAGGACCTGGCCAGCGCCGCGCGAGCTCGGTGGTGGGCCGTAGACGGCTATGAAGCATGCCTGTTGGGTGAAAAGCTAGTTGAATAACTGTGTGCGCGGCCATTCCGCGCGCCTCGTGTGATGCGCAGCGCGAGACATGAAGTCGTGTTGATTAATCCCATTATCAGCGGCACTCGGATGCGCGCAAGTGTCCGCTGACTTCATAGAAACAGGACTGTACGCTTTGCAAGCGGCGGTCACAAAGTGCCCGACGTGATGCGCCACGTGCTTTTGCACAAGCCCACGGCCAGACCTGTAGCGCGCTATGTCCGCTCGACCGAGACGGGGAGCACGCACGCGCGGGCGAGGTTGGTAGCAGCGAGGGCGGGGAGGGGAAGACAGGCGAAGACAGAGAGATCGCCAGAAGACTAAGACTCACCTCATGCAGTGCATGTCCACATTCTGGCACGATATGCGGTTTCTCCCCTGGTAGCCTGAAACTGAAGCTCAAGGGCTCCAGGCAGACGGGGCACTCGTCCTCGGCCGCTGCGTCGTGGCTGGAGACAACGGGTAGCGGGGCAGAGACCATGGTGGCGTAAGGGTGGATGGGCTTGTAGTCGGACGCGGGTGGGGGCGGTTGCGGCCTTGGTGGAGACGCCGCGGAATAGGAAGAGTGCAGAGAGGCCGCCGACGGTGCGCGGGAAGGTAGGCGTTGGAAGACAGAGCGGAAAGTGGCTGTGAAGGAGGTGGATTTTGGGCCCGACTCTGAAGGCAGGTGTTGATGATGGGCGTTGTGGGGGTGATGGTCTTCGGGGACGTGACGGCTGCTGGCAGAGGCGAAGTGAAGCTGACTGTTGGGTGTCCGGGTGGTAGCCTTCATGCACGCCCTTCGGTGAGGTGTCGGTCGTTGTAAAAATGAGCGAGGGGAATCAGCGGCGGTCGCGGCCTGGAGAATAGAAAACCAGGTTCTGGACGACGGGTCAGTTCCACGCTTTCCTGATGTGAGAGAGCATTTATTACCGAGTATTCGATCCGCGTCCTGGCGTCGGGCACGGTCGCGCGCAGGGCCGGTCGCAGGGCCGGGATAGGTATCAAGAGTGTGGATGTATGCGTCGTCGTCGTCGTCGTGGACTGCGTTCTCGTGTCCGTATATGGGCATACCCCGCCATCAGCGTCGTTTCTCACGTTATCCCCGCCCCCCAATTTGGTACTGCCATCAGAATTTCGCCCAACTCTAGGCTGATCGAGGCTACGGACATTTTATTTCCCACATCTTGCTCTTGTCCCGCTTCTTATCACGGTTTTAGCTCATTTTAGCTCGTCCCGGGCCCAGCTGGCCAAACGCGGATACCCTAGGGACGACCGCGGGCCGTGCCTGCAGTGCTCACGGAATGCGCCTCCAACGGACCAGCAACGGGAGACTGTGCAAAAGACTCACAGCTCCATTTTCTCTGTTCGCAGGGTGCGTCCGAGATGGCTTTCATGTCTGAGATGCACAGCCCAACCTTGTGGGACGGCGTGAACATCATTCGACAGGAACGCCGAGGTGCGATGTGCGCTGTTGCTCGTCAACCACACACCTTCGACAACTTTGGGTTCATGATTGTCCTCCAAGGAAGAACAGAACAGCTGTACACATGATCCTCCATCCCCGAGACAGAACGTCTGTCTGATGAACCTCGTCATTTGTAAAGAGCGCATGCGAGATGCCACGAGCGCAGTCTGACCGGAAGCGGTACTAAAGGGTAGTCTCCCCGAGGCAGACAGCGAACAGTGAACGCGCACTACAGTCTTAAAGGTACCACATCTCCTGTATGCGTTTGGCATCTCTCGAACGTACAAAGCCTCAATGTCCCATATAACAGCCCGTATCAGTGGGAACTGATGACTTTCCAACTTGACTGCTTGTTTTCCTCCCGCTGGGAGACTAATTTGTTCGAGATACTTATGTGACCCCGTCAGTTGCCGACGGTCGATGTCTGTAGTGGCTAGTGTTCGTTATTAAGGGCCACCAAACACCCTAGGCCTAGGAATCGGATTTTTCGCTGACAAATAATACAAGGCCATCGAATATCCCGCGGATCCGGTGCGATGGAAGCTACGTATATATATATATCATTGCCCAGGTTAAACTCAGAGACGTGTTTTGCAGTGGCCGGCAGGTGGAAGCTGAGAAGTCTCAGGCTCGCAGCCTATGTGCATCGAGGCTCAACAATATGTGATCAACACATTCCCTCTGCTACCCTGTACAGATCGGCTTCCAGCTTATCTCTTTGCCTCTGTGTCAACATCATAAAGAAGGAACTCTTCTCTTGGTCTATACTGTAATATATATTGAATTTTTGCGGACCTTAGCGAAGTAACCTATGAATGAATGTTAGAAGAAACCATGGGTTATGTGTATGGCAGTGTTTAGGTATTGTGCATTTTGAATGATTGATCGCTGAGTAACTTGTCACAAGATGTGGTCTCTCGGTTTGACAGATATCTTACTTACTTCGTCGTACTATTCCTTCTTGCTTACCACGAATCGGGGCATGAGCGTGGGAGAGTTACGTAACACACGCGACCGCGTTCAATTGCACGCGCCGGGGCCAACAGCCACGGTCACTTTCCCTCTCAGTGCTTCCATCTCCTCTTAACACACTATGTCTTCGTATGTTCGGAAATCCCTTGTTTGAAATATCTTATTCATTGCCGTTACAGCGAGAACCCCGAGACGACTCTCAGCATTATCGCGACAGAATCCGCGGCAGCTACTACGACCACGTCCACACCGCAGATCGACGAGGCCCTCGAGCTTGCCAAACGCGCATTCGCACTCAAGAAGTATGAGCAGGCGGTGGAACACTATGCCACCGCCCTCGAGCTCATGTACGTGTCGCGTCCGGCCGTGTGTGCCCCTGCCCCACATACTAAATGTGTGGCCTCCACTGCAGGACGGCGAAGCACGGCGACAACGCCGCCGAGACCGCAGACCTCTATTTTGCTTACGGAAAGGCGTTGCTGGAGAATGCGATCACGCAGACGTCCGTCCTGGGGAAGGAGCAGGCCGAGGACGTGCTGACAGGCGAGAAGGGTGCGTGCTGCTTCGCGGTATGGAGACGGCATAATAACATATCATATGTGGTGAACAGAAGAAGTTGGCGCTAGCGGTGCATTCTTGTCCTTCTCTGGTGATGCGGAGGAGGATGAGCCAGTCGACTTGTTCGGTCAAACCACAAAGGAGGAAGATGACGATGATGATGACGACGAGGAAGGCGGAGAAGAGGGAGAAGACGGCGAGCCCGAAGATGATTTCAACGCCGCATGGGAGGTCTTGGACTTGGCACGAGCGCTGTACGAAAAGCAGTCAGAGACCTCAGACGACGTGAAGTTGAAGCTCGCCGATACATACATCACACTGGGGGACGTCTCATTAGAAACAGGTATGCCCCATATTTTAACCTGCAGGATGCGGTCTCAATGAGCCCCCAGAAAAATTCGACCAAGCCATCACAGACTATAGCGCGGGCCTTGAGCTCAAGATTGAGCTGCTTCCACAGTCCTCACGGCAGATCGCCGAGGCACACTACAAGCTGAGCATTGTGCTGGACCTCAGCTCTGGGCGGCTCTCGGACTCGATTACACACGCAGAGAAGGCCCTTGAGAGCGTCGAGGCGCGCCTCGCCGAACTTCGCAACGCCGTGGGCGGGCAGATGAAGGTCGAGAACCTTCAGAAGCACGACCCGAAAGGTAAAGGCAAGGGTCCCGCCAAGGGTCCCCGCATGCTCGGCGACGACGCGATTCAGACCTTGAGCCCAGCGCAGATGGGCTCTGAGATCATGGAGCTGGAGGGCTTGAAGGAAGACCTCGCACTGAAGGTATGCATATAGACTATCATGTTTCGGGATGGTACTCATTTTGTGATAGGTCGAGGAGCTCAAGACCATTCCGAACGAACCTTCAGAATCTGCTCCGGATATGGTTGCAAAGGCGCTGGATAAAGAGCTCACAACAGGCTCAGCCGGTGGCGCACCAGCAGCCCCTGTGCAGGTCAATGATCTTACATCTATGGTCAAGAAGAAGAAAAAGCCCCTTGTGGACGCGAACGTGGAGCCACCTAAGGAGGTGGCCGGTGCCACGAAGCGGAAAGCCGAGGACGACGCGTCGGAATCGCCTTCGGAGAAAAAGGCAAAACTCGAGGAGGCCTCTGTGTCGTGACTTCCGACGCTCACGACCTGCTGTCTTACAGCTCGCATGTAACGATATATTCTTATTTACCTAATACACCCAGGCTCGGCGCTGAGAATACGCACCTTTAGTACTTTACTATTGAAAGCGAGCTGGCATCAGACCGAACAATTTCTCGTGAGCTTCAAATTCGTAGCATGTCTTCCCTTCCCAAGGAGAGTCCAACCAACTGCAGACGCACCTCGAAACATGCGGGTTTTTACCACCTTACAGCCAACTCTGAAATAGACGATCTCGAGTCAGTGGCTTCAGCGCTCAGCAGCGTTATGCACCTGGGTGGATGAACCAAAATCAGGACCTGCCTTGGTCACCCGATGTTAACCAGTTGGACATCAAATCAATGGTTATTCCCACGGTAGCCTGGTCAATCACTAGCCAATGGGGATGGGCGGTTGTAGGACTCGGAGATTCCTCCGTTCCCTCCGCCGCTTATGTGCCCATGACTACTCAGATGCAACTTGAATCGGAAGAAGTCAAGGTCCAGAAATCAGTCCAGGTGTTGACTCTGTCGTTTTATCATGCTAGAACATGCTTTCTCTGCTGTTCCGGCTTTCAATGACTCTTTACTTGTACCTAATCGTCTACTATGTGCTTGTTATGGTAAAACCATTGATGCTATCTCCAACGTCCGAATGCCCAATTGACCAACCAAATCCAACTAACCATTGGTCAGATTGGATATCCGGCGGTTTGCACAACACTGGCGCTCAGCGCTCAACATCGACATCAGGCTTGAAAAAACATGACGACTACTCGGTACTCACAGCTTGAATGGCATGATAGATATCGGTTGCATAAGGAGGCAAATCACACCGCTTCGAGCGACGGCGTCGAATGAAACTAGTATCGGGCTCATTGCTGATCTAGACGCCCACTTTGTGGCGTTCATCTAGACGCCGTTGCTCTGCCTTTCCTGTGTCTTTCCCAGAGGTTGGGGAGAATGGATGTTTCGCGTTAGCTCTAATTAGCTCCGTGGAGATATTCAAGGAGACGGCCGCTATTCATAAAAATCATCGGCTTCGTCAAGCAGACGGACGCATCTAGTAATGTTTGAACGTAAATTAGGTAGAGATTGAACCGAATGGGGTACTTTCGGGTAAAATACAATTTACCCGGCTACTCCTTAACGCGCTACTTCCACCTACTCAAATCATGCTGTCCTACTGAGCTTCGCCGTCGCAACATGTCCCAGCATATTGGCAGCGTCTTCCTTGGCGACGTACAGCGGCAACGAATATTTTCGACTTCCACCCCTCCATCATCTCCACCACCGCACTTCGGCACGTCTTCCACACCCTCCCCGCTGCAAATGGCATTCGTGCCTGAGTCTCTCGTCGCCGACCTGGACATGGACGCGCACCCAAGCGGATCTGGTCCAAAGATCACTCCGGAGGTGTCTCTTGACCTCAGGCTGCGGTGGCTGGAGACGCTCTTGTTCGGTGCTCGCTCAGACATCGCGAACCGACATCTCGCCCGTAAACCAGATGCGAAGGGCAATACCACTCTCTTACGTGGCGTCGAGGACCTTCAACGGAGATTGGATGCTATCGTGCAGAGTAGCGACGGTTTGAAACGGTTTATGGAGCACTGTGCGCTGCCCTCCCTTTCCGCTCTAGTCTTCGCCTAACCACGCTACCACAGACGAGCAACATGCACATTTATTGAATCCGACATTCGCTCTATCTGGCACTCTTTCTACGTCGCCACCTTCGTACGAAAGTATGACCCCAGCGGAGGTGGAAGCCTTCTTGACCGAGATGGAGCCCGACATCCGGGCAGCTGACCGTGACCTGCGCGAGATTGAGTTGCTGGAGAAGAAGGACATTCTGGCTGCCGGTAAACTCTCTGAATACGAAACCCTTCAACCGCGGCTAGACGCACTCATGAAAGCGCATGAAGAGGACCTCCACAAGGCCGCCGACCTGGAGAAGCGAATAGCGGATATCATGAACCGCTATGCAGCAAATGTACGCACATATTTGGTCATTGCGCGACTCAACTTGATGCCCTTCACAGGTAGACACGCTTTCAGAACTATTCGTTGCATGGGATGACACCCTGCGAGACGCGGAACTTGAAGTTGCGAGAATGGAGAGGGAGCATAATCAGCAGAAACGGCTTGGCCTCGTATGATACCCACAATATGTATTTTACGCGCACTTGTACAGATACCCCCGCCATTCTCGTCTATTTCCATGAAGTTATAATTATGTCATGCAATACAAATATGACTCGGTCGCTTCGAAGCTTGAGCCGCTCAACTTCATGTCGTTCCTTCAACTACCATCATTATCCCGGCTCACACATTTCTATCGGCCTCTGGTCCCGTGAAACCGTCTGTACACCTCTTGCCTTGACCCAACATGTCGTCAAACGACACCAGTGCAGCAACCACGATTGCGCGGGCTGCAAAGGCAGCTTTCGAGGCTTCGCAGCTCGTCCCGTCCTCGGAACGCGTCAGGGCTCTCTCCGAGATTCGCAAGGAGCTGGAAAACGCAAAGGCTGAGATCCTTGATGCGAACCGCAGAGACCTGCAAGTACGCATAGTCAATCGCATATCTCGTGTTCATGGATTCTAACGAGGATACTCGCACAAGGCTGCCCAAGTCGAGGTCGACGCTGGACGCATGTCTACCTCACTCTTGAAGAGGCTTGATCTCACGAAGGAGGACAAGTGGGACTCTATGCTGCAGGGTGTGACGGACGTCGCAGAGCTCCCCGACCCCACGGGCAATGTCACCTACGCATCCGAGCTGGACGACGACCTCGAGCTTTACCGGGTCACTTGTCCGATCGGCGTTCTCTTGGTTATCTTCGAAGCTCGCCCGGAGGTCGTGGTTAACATAGCGGCTTTGGCGATAAAGTCCGGTACGTAGTTGCCCAGGGTTATCACGAAGAGAGAGTTCACCTCTCGACCAGGCAATGCTGCTGTTCTGAAAGGCGGCAAGGAGAGCAATGAAACCGCACAACTCCTCTCTAAGGCTATCCAGACCGCTCTCGCAAAGACCTCCATACCGAGTGCATATATACAGGCTATCCAGACTCGTGCGGAGGTCTCTGCGCTGCTGGAGCTGGACCAGTACATCGACCTTGTTATTCCAAGAGGCAGCAACAGTCTAGTGCGGAACATCCAGAACAATACCCGAATACCGGTCATGGGACATGCAGACGGGCTTTGTCACGTCTATCTAGACGAGTCTGCCGACGCTGACAAGGCAGTGAGGGTCGTCGTGGATTCAAAGGTACGCGTCCTCAGCAACCATGTACTCGCGAACTCATCCTTCACAGACCGACTACCCAGCTGCGTGTAACGCCGCAGAGACCCTCGTCGTTCACGAGAGTCTTCTGCAGACCGTCTGGCCGAAAGTTGCACAAGCCCTGCTGGACGCAGACGTGCAGCTCCTTTGCGACCCCGCGACCCTCTCCGCCCTCCTCCCCTCTGCACCATCAAAGCTCTCCACACTCGTCCGCGCGTCCCAGCCAGCCGACTACGCCACCGAGCACCTCTCGCTCACCCTCTCCGTGCTCGCCGTCCCGTCCCTCTCCGTCGCGATCTCGCACATCAACTCCCACTCGTCGCATCACACCGAGTCCATCGTCACAGAGGACCAGGCCGCCGCGTCGACGTTCTGCAGAGGCGTCGACTCGGCGGGCACATTTGTCAACGCGAGCACCCGCTTCGCAGACGGGTTCCGGTACGGCTTTGGCACCGAGGTCGGCATCAGCACTGGCCGGATACACGCACGTGGCCCCGTCGGGCTGGAAGGCCTGGTTATCTACAAGTACATGCTGCGGAGCAAGGGCGAGAGTGGGCACATCGTGGGCGATTTTGGTACCGGCCCAGGCAGGAAGCAGTACAAACATGCGAATATCGACGCTGCTACCGTCCCGTTTTGATACCTGGCTGGGGGGTATCCAAAAAGCATCCTGTACGTATTAGGTGAATAAAAATGTATCGTTATATGCGGGTCGTAACATAGCAGGTCGTGAATGATCGGTTTGATGTGGGAGTATTCTCGGTAAGTACGAATCTGTCTCCCGCCTGAGCCGCCTTGGAAGGTCTCGAATCGCTCCTACCCATCGCAACGGTTATGGCCCTTCGATACTGCCTCCACGAATTTTCCCAAAGAAACTCCCGAGTAAAAAAATGCTTGTCCACTATGCGGAAACACGAAGAACAGCGGCCTTGCTTTCAAGTTTTTCAGCTTCTTTCAAGGACGGGAATCCATGGGTGGTCATATAATAAGAAGGAGAGCTAAGTTCAATTGTGGATGAGTCGCCGTGGCGTGGGAACTTGTCTAAATCCACATAGTTCGGCGCGAGGAGCGGTGCACGAACTCGTGCTTGCAATTTCCGGGAGTATGACGAGTCATACGATGCAGGGGCTCTGATGCGGCTGTACCGGTTTGAATACCTCGCTAAGTTCTGCTTGTTGAACCGAGACTTAAATGCCGTCCTCCCGCCTTCATTCAGTGAATCCCGATCTCGCCCATGCTTGAAGCCTAGAGTTTGTGGTAGTACCTCATGATCCAGTACCATGGGATCACAAGGCAGGCTAGTGTGTATCAAATACTAGGCGTGGCACGCCGGACCTCAAAGAAGAGACACACTAAACGTCTTGACGTCATACAATTCGCACACTCAGCCTGAGCCCGCCGCGGGAACGCTGCGAACACATCATAATTTCCAATTAGAGCGTGGTACAGGCGAAGAACCGTCGCTATTTAGATGACAGGATGCTCTGTCTGGTACACAGATATCAGATTTAAGAGACGGCCCTGCCCCTCCCCCTCCCCGACCGGGAGTCAAGCACTTGTCCTTCAATACCTGCCGCTCATTCAGTTGACCCCTGATGCCGCGCAGATCCGGAGCTACAAATGCTGCCCTCTATGAGCTCTGGCATGCTAGACCGCGGCATATGTCTCAATACAGGAGCTTGCGACACATACCTGGTCTACAATCAGAGGAGCAGCAAATTTTGAAGGTAAGATATCGAAGGTGTTATTGTCCTGGTCTGAGATACGACGTCCGTAATTCTGTTTTACGATTTATGAAAGAAATCGTTTCCAATAGACGCCGTATCCAAGGGGGTCACTTCCTTCCACCTTCCCAATTTCGCCCAATGTGTGGGAACGG
>KN840639.1:6991-45086 GCA_000832265.1 Phlebiopsis gigantea 11061_1 CR5-6 | reverse complement strand
GTCGACTGAATATCGTCACTCGTCTGCGCCCCGACGATCGGGCCGTCGTTGGTGGGTGCGTCGTCGTCGTTGCTGCTGTTCTCCCGTTCGCGGCGTGTGGCCTCGGCTGTTGCGAGTGCGTCCTCCCACGAGCCCAATTTGAGCGTCGCCTTACGGAGCTGCTCCAAGGCGGACTGCGCTTGTTGGTTGACGTGAGAGAGATAGCCGTTGATGTTCATGTAGGAATGCATCTTCATGATCATGACCAGGGTGTGTAGGGTGAGGTAGCCAGATTGTACCCAGGGCCAATGTCTGCAAGAGAGTCCGTTAGCGTGCGTACCTAGCTGGTGAATACTAAGATGAAAGACTCTGCCATGTTCCCGCATTACACTCCCGGCGCCGGGAAGATGCGACGAACCCACAATGGGTCGGTCGCGGCGCCATGCTCGGTCAATGCACTGGCATATTCTGATTGAGCTGAGCATGGGCAATGTCTTCCTTTGGCCGTTTGGAGCAGGAGTGCTTGGGGAACCTTGGCGTACTGGAGTCGCCTTGTAGATGTCCGATGCTACATACCTATGGAAAGCCCATTTGACAGCGGTGAACAGCACTGCAGTCTGCCATAGGTGTTGAATGATCAAGCCCGTGTAGTAGTACTTGATCCACCCATTTGCGACAGCCTTAGCAAAAGGCACGCAGACGATAGTACTCAACACGAGCACGCCGTCTGAGATGAAGAGAGTGATGGTGTCTTCGGAGAACATGTACGTCATGGCGAACTCGAGGGACATTGCCTTGCCGCTAGTCTCGAGACTACGGACGTACGTCCGCACCGCAAACAGAAACATGGAGATCCAGAATAGAGTGAAGAATCCCTGGTAAGATCGTCAATAGATGTCATCTCAAGAGCAGGGTTGGCAACGTACTCTGAACTCGTTTTTGAACGACGTTTCGTTTGAAAGATCAAACACCGACTTTCGGGGAGTAAACGACACCATCGCACGTAGTTTCTTCGACTTTCCCGTTCTCACTGGCTTTGAGACATAGAGTGTGCCTTGAGTCGTTTGTATGCCTCCACTTGCGGTACGTGTTGGTGGTGATCGCAGGTCTTTCAAGCCTGCGTGCGGTGGGTCGACAACCTCTAGTACGGCTGTGGTGAAGTGTTTTCTACACATGGTGCATCATGCATCAGCTTCCACACCACTCGCAGTCAGCAGTCAAGCACGCACTCGTTCGACGACATGTTGTCCATGTCGAGCTGGTCGAGGTGCAGGTGAACAGTGGGGGTAGGCTCTACGTCGTCGTGTCCGGCCATGATGGAGGGAAGGGAGTTATTTAACGGACGCGATGGCGTACCAGCGCTGACGCGAGTAGGGAGGAGAAAGCCGTGTCGGAGCGAAAGCGTCTCTGCCCGGCTAACCGCTAGTTAGCCGCCCTGACACACCGCACGACGTCAGTCCTGACCCCACGTGGCTGAGCATCGTGGCGCGGTAATTCCCGTGACGCGAGGTCGAAAGTCAACTCTGAGTAAACTATCCTCGCCGTCTCTTGTGTCCTCGCTCTGAGGCGTGCGTGACATTCAACCGCTGACTCCAGAGCCTCTCAATATTGGACTCATACAGAGCGAGCCCCGCGTCTCAACCTACACGGATTAATATGGATCAGGTGCGCCAACCTGCGGTCATCATGATGTTCTCCGGCTGCTGACTGACAACAGATACCTAGGATTCGTTCCGTCAGCTCCTGCAAAGTGGCCCATCGGGTACCTCGGCATCGCGCAGCGCGACGGCCCCGCGCGGCAAGCCATCCAAAACGTCCGCTCAGTCATCCCTCTGTTCCGTCATCGTCCTGACATAATCTGCCTCTCCTTTGGCCAGAAAGAAAGCAGCGGCCAACGCGTCCCAGCCCGCGTTCAAACCGCGTACGGTGAAGAAGAACGAGGAACAGTACCGCGACCGCGCGTCAGAGCGGCGACATGGCAAAGCACACGACTTTGCGCAGGTGGAGGCACTGGCGGAGGACTTTGAGGCACGGAACAAGGATCTGGATAGAGACACGGTGCGTCCTTACTCGGCTGCTGTCGTCCATTCTTTCTGGGCTAAACGTGTGCATGGTAGGTCGAGCAGCAGAGGCGGTTCCTCGGTGGAGACAGCGAGCACACCATCCTCGTAAAGGGTCTTGACTTTGCTCTCTTGGAGCAGAGCAAGGCCCGTTTAGCCGAGGCGTCCGTGGATGACGACACACTTGAGCAGGCCTTCGTAGAAGGCACGTCGAACGCGCCCAAAAAGCGTACGCGCGAAGACATCGTCAAGGAATTGAAGAATAAGCGACTCAAAGGAGGTGACGACAGCTCTGCATCGGCTGTCGTGGTAGACACACCCATAGATGATGTGAAGAAGACCGGAAAGTTCAAACCCATTGGGCTCAAGCCCATCGGTGCGTCTGAAGGGAAGAAAGCAAAGAAGGTCAAAGAGGGCATGAAGAAGAAGAAGAAAATTGCTACTACGAATGTCGATGCAAAGCTGAACGATGAAATCAAGTCCTTGGATGCGCTTGTGACGACACCTGCAAAGCCCCCACTCCCTGCAGAACCAGCACCTGAACCTATCAGCGACAACGACGACATATTCGCCGGCGCAGGAGAGTACACGGGCATTGAGCTCGGCGACGACGACGATATTGACGAAGACAACGACGAGCCGCCAAAACTCGCCCAAAACGACGCAGCCTCCGACGGCGAGATCCCCGAACCGCAGCCACCTCGAGTTCGCTGGATCGACATTGACCATCCCACGTCCGCTCCGCCTCGGAAATCGCTTTCTCCTCCTCTGCCAACACCAAAACCCCCCTCTGCGCAGCCACCAAGGAGTGCCTCGACTACTCGAGAACACGAGATGGAGGAAGGCGAGGAGGAGGCCCCGATGCGCCTACAGCCTCTTGCGTCGTCGAGCGTGCCTTCTATTCGAGAGTTGCTGGCGATAGACGAGGCAGAGGAGAAGGCAGAGAAACGAAGAGCGAGAAAGGAGAAGAAAAAAGAGAAGGCGACGCTAAGCACAGAAGAGAAGGTCTCGAGAGATTACCAGAGGTAGGCCGTTAGTCGACCACTTGCAATGTATCGGGTTGACGACTTGTTTTTGCATAGGTTAAAGGCATACACAGAAAAGAAAAGCGGTGGGAAGTAGTTTGATTTTGCGTCGCTATGGTAGTGTACCTTGGGTCATACCAGGTGTCTTCTCCGCACCTTGCTTCATCGTGATAGGCTTACTATTCCTCGACCATCCATCTTGGGTCCTGCATAGTACCTAGGATCCTCCGTGTTTCTGAATCGAATACTTACACTCCGTCACGGTATGACAGCCAGAGGCAGCACCTCAGTGAAAATTCCGGGTACGAAATAATCAAATGGACTAGGAAAGCGGGTACAGCGATTCAGCTAGTCATGATTTATCTTCTGTTTTTGGCACAGTTTGTAGTCCAGCCCTCTGCGCAAAGGTTGCGAACGACAGTCGAGGGTCTATATCATCTAGAGGTCTACGTAGTCATTAGTGTTAGGATATATGCGATGGTAAGAGCAGCAGCGCAGCGCACCTCCTCTTCATCTCGCTCCTCCATGTTATCTCTTTCAGCTCGTCTGTGCGCAATGTTGCGCCTAGTGTACCGAGCGCGAGGGCAATGAAAGCTTCAGCAATGATCTATGCGGCATAGGCGGTGAGCACTGTAGCTCGATCAACATTCGGAATGTACACATACGTCAATTGGGAGTGCTCCTTCTGGTCTTCCAAGTGCTTTTAGATGTGATAGGTCTATGTGTATTCATGGCTTAGTCTTCATGTCAATGTACGAGCCTTCGTGGACGCAACGTACGCTCGTACGTGGAGAACGCGGCTAGAACGTCATAAACAGCTTGTGAGGGACTGCATAGCAACAAACGCGGTGAGCTCACCATGCAGTATAGCAAAGAATGCTGTTACTAGAAGAACATTACCGAGCATGTTGCAGCACGTCAGGCCTAGGCGAGTAGAGGTCGAAGCAGTCGTGACGAGGAAAGGACAGAGCAGACGCGCGCTTGCAGCCCTACTTATTCTCAACTTCCACCACACCTCCGCGCGGTCACTCCTGCTACACATAGTCACATCCTACTTTATTATCAGGCCTCCGTCAGACAGATCCAAGACGCCTCGGAACATCTCGCCTGCAGTGGCGACGGTATAGGCATATCATGTCTCGTGTAGCAAAGACCACGCTGGCTGCGTCTGTCCTGGTCTCCGCCGGGATTATTTGGACCGTGCACTTCATGCAGCGACAAGAGGCAGAGGTGCGTCACCATCATGATCTGCGTGCGTCTTGTTGAACTGTGCTGGCAGACCATGTACCAGGGCGTCCTTCGAGACGAAGAGCGCAGGAAAGAGAAGATGCATCAACGTCAAGCTGACTTCGAAGAGTCTCAGCGCAAACGCGCTTTGTACGAGCAAGTTCAGCGCGTACATTCATCGACGAGCAGCTCAGGTGGTTCATGATACTGCACAAAAGTACAAGATGCTCTGCACGTTGTAGCATACTCTCTGATATAGGCCTATATGCACTAGATGTCATCCTAACCCTATGAGGAGACGTTCATTAATACACATGGATTCTCTCCGTTATTGGGCCCATCCGTGCGTCAAACGTGCACGCCAATCATACCTGCTGGCGGTCGACCTGAAGCCTTCCAAGACACGGCAGGCCCGGCATGACCAATATCTGTATTACAATGCAGACTTTGCGAACTACATGCGTCTGTCTATGACTCGAGGACGGGCACTGAAATCTTGCGGACCAATGCAGGGTCCGGTAAGCCGACGAAGTCTGGGCTTCATGCACCCCGAATGGTTCCACAGGTAAGTCTATAACATATGAGCCTCTCTATGTTTTCAATACTCAATTGCTATGTATCTATACGCAACATACAGCCAGGTATTGTGTATACCAGGTCACCAGTAAGTTGCGGCTCCTCTGAGTCTCAGGCTGGGGATACTTCTGAGTGACATAGGCGCATGACGGTCACGCGTCGAACGGCCCCGGCCTTCTGGGCGTCTAATACAGAAATTGGACGATCTTAAGTAATTCCAAAGTCATTTTCTCCCCGGCTGAGTGTGCACCTCATAACTGTCTGGAGCTCGATCCCAGAGCGTACAGTCATGCCCCTACATACAAATGCCGCCGCAGAGAATGCTCTCGGCACTATCGGTCAGTACACCCCACGCTGCGCGCCATGCAAAAGTGTTGTGGCTTATGACGATCGGCCTTCTACTCGCAACAGGGACGATTTGTTGGACCGTGCAGTTGATACCTCAAATATGGAAGAGTTGGAGGACGAAGTCTACTAAAGGGCTATCGCATTGGCTCGTGTATGTCTTCTAGCTCATTGCCATAGTTGCGTGCTAATTCGTGCCAGTCTTGCATGGGGTCTTGCAGGACCTTTCCTGGGAGTGTATGTTATTGTCCAAGACTTGAACATACCTCTGATCGTCCAACCTCAAGCCTTTTGCGTCCTGTCTCTTCTGTCCTGGGCACAGGTGCGTTTAACATAGCGTCACTCGAGCCAAGTGCTGATAGCACTCATCAGTGTCTCTATTATGGCCAAAAACGTTCGTTTGTGACTTGCCTATCAGCCTTCATAGGTGTCATCTTTTTATGCGCTGGCTTCGAAGCTGGTATGGTGTACGCTGTCCGGGTGCGTGATATCTTTCAATGGATGGTTGACAATCCCCTTACATTGGGACTCTAGCCCGCCTACCGTGCAGGTAATAATGCGCCAGTGGAGTTCTTTGGCATCTTTGCCTCTGTCATAATAGCGCTAGCACTGCTGTGAGTACTCCCAAGCGCACACGTATGGCGACACCTGATTTATCGTGTCGTGCTCAGTCCCCAGTATTACGAAATATATCGGCACCGCGAAGTGATCGGCATCTCAATACTATTCATGGCCATCGATTGCCTTGGCGGTGTATTCAGCGTCTTGTCCTTGGTTTTCAAGGAGAAGTTCGATGTCATTGCGGGCGTCACCTATTCCTTGGTTATCGTGAGTGTATAGTTTGAACCACACTTTCGTGTTAATAAATTAACTCTTATATGATAGATATTAGACGGTATCGTCCTAGCACTTGCCGCCATTCTTAATCCTAGAGCAAAGCGAAGACGCGCGAGAGAAGCTACTGCCGATGCTAGCGATGTTAGAGATAGCTCTCCTAGGTGTGTTGTACTCGTCAAATTTCGTGAAATTCATCTCACATGTCTATCGAATAGTACGACAGCTACGGTTCACGATGGTTGTGTGCAAGAAGAAAAGAAAGTTGATGGACGAGAGGAGCGAGATGTCGAGGCACGAACAGCTTGATATTGGCTGATAGAAGTTTATGCACGAGGTATATTAGCCATACTTTTCCACTCTAATTACGCACAGGTTTGGGTCTAACCCCCTTTACCACATCACATTCTTGTGTTAGTCACATCTCGTGTAAGTATGCGATAGGTAAGTTGGAAGTCCAAGCGAATGGCTAATATTGCTCTTGGGCGCATGTCACATGGTCCTGGGAGCTTGTAGATATGGACCAAATCCAATCCGGCTGAGTTCGATTCCCACTATTCTCTCACATTCACTCAGAAACCTCTCGGTATTTACCATCGTCCTCACAGAGATTCGGGATTCTGACGTATAGTCTCGAATAATCTAGCCCAGGGGCACATGCCCGCCAACGCTGTCGCCGAGAATGTGCTCGGCACCATAGGTTGGTATACTCGTAACTCGAGTGTGTCATAAGAGTTCAGCACTGTGCTAATCATGAGTACGCAATAGGAGCTGTATGCTGGATGATTCAGCTCCTCCCTCAGGTATGGAAGAGCTGGCGAGAGAAGAGTACCGAAGGCCTTTCCAGCTATTTGGGGTAATCCCACGCTACTGCTATGCCTCTCGGATGACTAAACGTTCATTCATAGGTTTTTATGGGGCGTCTCAGGCGCGTTCCTCGGCGTTTACGCCATCGTACAGGATTTGAATGTTCCCCTCATTATACAACCACAAATATTGTCATTTTTGTCTCTCGTATCTTGGGCACAGGTAACTACCACTGGCATATTTGAGAAGTTGAACAACTTATTTACTCAAACAGTGCCAGTATTATGGTTGTAAACGGCCCCTTCGTAGGTGTGTGTTATGGCTCGTGGGTCTTCTACTTTTTCTTGGAGGGTTCGAGGTCGCCATGGTGTATGCCATTCGTGTAAGAGCCGTAGCTGACAGTCATTCCTGTCCGTGCTGACCACTCTTCAGCCCTCGTTCAACGCAGGGAATATACGGCCGACACAGTTCTTTGGCATCATGTCCTCTATATTGCTCTCGTTAGCGTTATTGTGAGACCTCTCGCCTTGGCCAAGGCATCTGTCCACTGAATGGTTTTATTTAGTCCACAGTATTACGAGATACACAGATATCACGAAGTCAAGGGTATCTCGATACCTTTCATGGCAATAGACCTTATGGGAGGCGTTTTCAGCGACCTGTCACTCGTGTTCAAAGCCAAGTTCGATGTAATTGCGGGTGTCGCCTATTCTCTGGTCGTCGTATGTGTCTTCATGTCATTGTATACGGTCGTTGAGCACTTAGAATTGTGCATTACAGGTTTTGGACGGCATAGTCATCCTCGCTGCGGTAATTCTTAATCCCATGACCCGAAAGAGACGACGCCAAGACTCCCAAACCGCAGTCGTGGATGCCGATGGCACTGGTGTGATACAGGAAGTATGCACCGAACATGGGTCTAAGACTGTACACAAGTCCGTAGTCCAGAGCGAGGATGAGGGCGAGGCTCAGACAAGACAACAAGGAATGGCATCTGTTCCTTAGAAATGCCTCGATATTATAAAGGTCGTAGATGTGAGGGGCGGAACTGGTATTATGGAAAAACAGGCTATACCCGGAACAATGGCACCTACTGCCTAGCTCGACTCGTTCGCCGCGCACTTGCTCCCGGAGTCCTCTCCCCAGACAAAAGCACATGTTCCTCATCTGGAGAGTTCCTACCTCCACTCCCGCTCGCGCTGGCGGTCTCAACATCTGTGCTAGCCTTCGTGTGCAAGCCCGCTGCGAGCTCGTCCTCGTCGAACAACACTTCGTCGACCTCGTCCGGGCCGTCGGTGTTTCTCGAATTCGCGGGATTCAACGCCGAGGGCTTGCGTGGGCCTTTCTGGCCCCGTCGCGAGCGACCGGGTGCGCTGACGAAGTCAGCGAAACTTGAGATGGAGGACCCGCTTGGCGTGTGCCCGTGTCCGGGTGCGGATGGCGGGCCGCGCACGGGTAGAAGGTAGAAGTCCTCTACGTCTTCTTCCTCGTCTGGTAACGTCGATACAGCAGCGTAGGGCGACGCTGTCGGACGCGACTTTGGGAGGGTGCGGTACGAACCCTTGCGTAGGTGAACCGCGTAAGAGTAGATGAGCAAGGCAAAGTATATCTAGACTGCGATGTTAGTTCGGCTCCGGGTCAACTGCGAGTGGCACGTACCTTGCTGAGCCAGCCCAAGATTATGACTGCTGTAGCTGTACCCTTCTCCTGGTTCCAGAGCGCCGTTGCAGCCTGCGTACGCTCCGTCTCCGTCATGTTACGAACACCGCCGCCGGCCTCCATAATTTGTTTCTGGGCCTCTGACGTGATTTCTCGTCGTCCATCATGCGGGGTGTACACCCACCAGACGACGGCAAAGAATACAGTCCACGCAGTCGAGATTACGTGGTCGGCGAAGAATACATGGGCAAAGTACAACGTGTGCTTCGGGTCTTCCTGCTCTAGGAGTTCATCTCACTATTCATTCAAAGAAAAGTTGCACGCACCTGCCCCACAGACCGAAGTCCCCATGCAAAGGCGACAAGTCCGAGGACGGAATATATGTACAAGCTGAGTTGTGCTGCAGACACCCCAGCGCCGGTGAAGACTGAAATGAGACCATAGACACCAGCCACTTTGTTTAGAATCTAGAGTAATATCAGCAGATATTATCAGCATCCAGTATGAGAACACTTACCGCGAAAAGAATGGCTACGGAAACGCCAGTTTTGAGATCAAAACAGCCAAGGAACGACGACAGCGGCCTGAGGCGCCATTCGGGACGAAGGGTGAGCTTCATGCGTGTATCGGACCAGTCATGCAAGGAGCGAGAGTCGTTGAAACCAAGACAAAAGATAGGCCACCAGTCTCAGAAGACAAGACTGAGTGGTAGTGGAAGCTGGAGGCACAGAAAAGGTGGTGGTGGGTGGTGAGCAGAGCGTACCGCCGAACGTCCGTAAGTGGTAATTCTGCCGAACCCAGCACTGAATATTCTTCTCTTCCCTCGCCACCACTACCTCACAGCACACGCTCTGCTTTAGCTCTTAGCCTTACTCTAATTCCGCCTAGCAGCCCCCTACCCTAGCACTTCCTGTCGCGTGACGTTGGTATAGCAAAGCGTGAAGCCGCCTCGCCGAAATCTGCCCCAAGCTCCTCGCCTCTTCTGATCTCCCTCATGGCCGGCTACTTCTCCAACCACTCCCAATCGCAATCCCGCTTCCTTTCTAACTCAGCCGCGGGACAGACGTCCGAGCCACAGCAGCAGCAGAACCCCCCAGCTACGCCGGGGCGAGTGCGCGCTCCGTCCTCGCGCCATTTCTCTACCTCACTCTCCGGCTCGGGAGACGAAAAATCACAGGTCAAGGAGAAGACCGCGGGGTCAGGTGGCTCAAACGGCACAGCAAGTGTGCATCCCCTACGCAACACGTATGTTCGTACTCTTCACGCGTAAAGAGCGCGTCATAGCCCTAACTGCGATTTGTACAGTTGGGTATTCTGGTTCCGCCAGCAGCGTGCACCAGGAAACAAGATAACGAACTATGAAGAGGGAATTAAGAAGATATCTGCGTTCAGCTCGGTATGTTATCTTGTATCTTATGGTTTTGTTTCGTCGTTCACATAGCTGTCTATCCTAGGTAGAGTCATTCTGGTCGTTATGGACGCACATAAACCCTCCCTCGAGCCTCCTTCCTACGACAGACTATCTTCTCTTCCACTCAGGTATCCGTCGGCCTGTATGGGAGGATCCGGTGAATATTTCTGGTGGAAAGTGGATCATACGCTTGCGCAAAGGTGTCGCAGATCGACTATGGGAGGACCTTGTGCTCGCTATCATCGGCGACCAGTTTGCTGACTGCGAGCTGGAGAGTGGTGCAGATGGGAAAGATGTCGACGGGAAGGAGGAGTGGCCTGAAATCTGCGGATGCACGATCAGTGTACGCCAGAACGAGGATATCATCTCCATATGGAACCGAGTGGACGCAGAGGCGAAGGTTAAGGATAAGATCAAGTGAGTGTGCCTCTGAAGCTCTTTTTTTGTATGTCGCTAAGCAGTGCGCGCCATAGTCAAACCATCCGTAAGGTTTTGAACCTTCCTGCCACTACTACGATGGAGTATAAGTCGAACAATGGTGTGTATCATCCCTTACAGCCTGTTACCTTACGCTAATTGCTCCCTTCCTTTTAGATTCGATGCAGGACAAGTCAAGCTTCCGCGTCCCTGCTGCTGGAGAACGCACACCCTTGTCATAACCGTGCATATTCTGCCTGTTGTACATATGCATGAAGACAAGCTTTCAGGCGGCTTGGTGTAGCTTGTGAGACGAACGTTGCTCTCGATCATGTAGCCTTATTGTCCAAGTCATGTTTCTATCTATCATCGCTCGCATCTCCTTCTCTAGCTCTCCTCGCATATTGCCTGGAGTCTGGCGAACGCAGTTGTTCACTGCCGCTCCTTTCAAATTAGGCCGTAAGGAAGCCCCGAGTTAGATTGTGTCTTCGCGGATTCGACCAATTGCAAGCGCAGTGGAACGTCGCTTGTTGCGGGTCGGCAAACGCCGTATCAATTTTGATGCGAGACGCTCAGTACTTGCTGAACAGCTTCGACCCACTCCACGTCGTTGCCGTCGCCGAGAACGTCTTGCTCGCCGCCTCCCTCAGCGTGTTCATCTCTCAAAACACCACGGGCCACTTGTCTCGGATGATCTGCTAGACTCTCAACTCTATAGACAGATTTAATACTCAACTCTCGCTGCCTCTCATCATGAACGGACATGCAATGCCCCCCTCGCGACCATACTCCTCTTCAGGCTGGGTGGCCTACGACGCTCGCAACGAAAAGCCTCACAGACAAGACTCAAACTGGCAGGCCAGTCTGGCACCCTCCTCGTATCGTCAAGCACTCCCCGTATATAATGACGCCGGACGGTCTTCGTCGCCGTTTCATCGTGTCCGCAAACTCCTCGCACGCAGATTAGCCTTGTGGAGAGGTAACACCTATCAACCACGTCGAACGATGCTTACACGACCTATGCCAAATGATTCCTGGCTCTCCTGGCCCTCTCCGGACACACTACAATTCATCTTCCTTTGTGCCTTATGGTACTCGTCGTCCGCGCTTTCATCCAACACTGGCAAGGTCATCTTGACCCAGTTCCGCTACCCCGTCACTTTGACGTTCGTGCAGTTTGGTTTTGTGGCAGTATACTGCCTCCTCTTCATGAGCCCCGTCGTGCAGTTTAGCCGACTGAGGATGCCGACGAAGGCCATCTTACGCGATACCCTCCCCATGGGCTGCTTCCAAGTCGGCGGACACATCTTCTCCAGTATGGCAATCTCCCGTATACCGGTCAGTACCGTACACACGATTAAGGTACGTCATCTTCGCCTCCTAGTGTATACTCGACTTGCAGGTCTGAACCGTTTCTCTCTAGGCGTTATCGCCACTCTTCACAGTAGCAACGTACGCGTTACTATTCGGCGTATCTTACAGCGCGCACACCTATCTGTCGCTACTCCCTCTCACGCTAGGCGTTATGCTGGCGTGTAGTTTCGACATCTCCGCGTCGAACTCCATTGGGTTGTTATGCGCGTTCGGCTCCGCGCTCGTGTTCGTGACATCGAACATCTTCTTCAAGAAGATCATGCCTTCTTCCGGTTCGCATGGTTCTGGCTCTGGCTCCGCCCACAAGCTTGACAAGGTCAACCTCCTGTTCTACTCCTCGAGTATGGCCTTTATCCTCATGATCCCCATCTGGCTGTGGACGGACCTCCCCAAATTCCTATCAGCGCCCTCTACCCGTATCTCACATCCGGCGCACCCACATCCGATTCACAACAGCATCACCATGTACTTCCTTGCCAACGGCACTGTGCACTTCCTGCAGAATGTCCTTGCCTTTGTCATCCTGGCGCGGACATCGCCAGTCACATACAGTATCGCCTCCCTTGTGAAGCGCGTAGCTGTCATCTGTGCCGCCGTTGTCTGGTTTTCACAGCGCGTCCACCCCGTCCAGGGCGTGGGTATCTGCTTGACGTTCGGAGGACTATACCTTTACAACAAGGCCGTCAAGAAGGGCGACGTGGATAGAGGTGAGCGGAAGGTTCGCAGGATCGAGAAAGCATGGGAGGGGGAGCTGCCTATGTCGAAGGATGAGGTGGACAGTGAGACGGAACGTGTTGAGATCACGCCCTTGGAGACGCAGGCTGCATCTGCATATTCCCGAACACACGCTCCGACCCGCCCGCCGTTTGCTTCATCGTACTCTCAAAGCCACCCGCACGCGCATCCGAATCTACATATCACGATCAACCCGCCTACACCCATCACGACGTCGCCGCTGTCCGCGGTGCCCGGCACTGACGTCAAGCACGACAAGGAGGCTGCGAGCTCGCCGACGAAGTCATACCCCTCCCCGCCACCATCGCTTGATTCACCTCCTGCGACCAGCGCGCTAGAGCATAATCCGTGGCCGATATCAAAGCGTAGGGGGACTATCACAGCTGTACACGGCCAAGGAGGAGACTCGCTCGGGTCGGGGTTTATGGAGACCCCCCGGGTGGCGACTATTGGAGCGTGAGGGAGACGTGTATCAAGCAGTTTGCAAACACGGACGTACCTTATATTATCTATTGCAGCGGGGTACATAACCCGACTATCTTGGATTTTTTCGTGGCAGTCATTACCTGCCTCTGTCGATTATACATATCACGCATCACGCGAGACAACCTGAAAATCTCGCGCATAGACTTGTTCTACATATGGCAGTATAAGCAATAATTATTGACTGGATGCTTTGACAGACTTATTGAACGTATGGTATTTATGCCGATGGTTCCATGGGGGGGGGGTTCCACAGCTCTTGGACATCGCGGCTTTTCATGTGCTCTCCCGCGAATCATCGTTGACGCCTTTTTCAATGGCCGTTTAGACATACACCCACTCGCCAGACGCCTCAGAGACCAATTGCAGTAGTCTGCGGAGCCATTGTGGCGTCCGAGTCCGAATGTCCTTCGGCTCGGAAGGGGCAGGCGTAATCCCGAAATGTTTGCACTAGCGCGCTGTGCTGCGCCAGACGAGGTGTTCCCCCCTCCCCCCGGAAGTGTGAGCGACGTCGACTGTAGCTTTGAGCCATGCAGGTGAAAAGAGGGGATGAGCTAATCAGGCAGACCAAAGCGGGCGTCTAACGGGCGTCTGTGACATGCCCGCGCATGAGGCACGACGCTGTCTCGACCCCGTCGTAAACTCTCCTCTCTCCACCACGCACGCTTACTCTCTTCAGCCCTCGTTTATCGCCATCGCCTTCTCTGTAGACTTAGACCCCGCAATCTAGCATTATACTCCCCCTCAGAATACTCGTGATCAATCATGGACACTGATGCATCGAGCTCAGGAGGGTGGCGGTTCGCACAATGTTTCGGTGACAAGGGCGAGGTTGAGGACATTACGGAGGGTGAGTTCCTAATATGCACACTGTGCACTGAGCAGACCGCTGGTGGAGGGCGATCGTGCTCGGAGTGGGTCATGCTGACTTGCCTGGTCTCGAGCAGCGGACATCATCTCTACCGTAGAGTTCGATTCGACGGGCAACTATCTCGCAACCGGAGACAAGGGTGGACGGGTTGTCCTCTTTGAACGGAATGAAATGGTCAGTCTAGTTGCTCTTTCCTCGGGATTCATCTAGCTGTCCGCATCGCATGACCTGATAACGCGGGCGCGGACCCTTGTAGAAAAAAGGCTGCGAGTACAAGTTCTACACCGAGTTCCAATCGCACGAACCAGAATTCGACTATCTCAAGTCGCTCGAAATCGAGGAGAAGATCAACAAGATCAAGTGGTGCAAACGACAGAATGCCGCACATTTCCTATTGTCCACCAACGGTACGCGCCAGATGCCCAGGTTTCGGGTCGCGATCCAGGGTACTGATTCGAACCAGACAAGACGATCAAGCTATGGAAGGTGTTCGAGAAATCTCTGCGCGTCGTATCAGAGTCGAACCTCCTCGATGGTCAACGGCCCGTCGCGGCACCTACCCATTCGGCACAACTTAAACTACCCCGCATGCAACAGCAAGATAACATCGTCGCGGCTGTCCCACGCAAGGTCTACTCGAACGCGCATGCATACCACATCCACTCCATTTCTGTAAACTCGGACCAGGAGACATATGTATCTGCCGATGATCTACGTATCAATCTATGGAACCTGAACATTTCCGACCAGTCCTTCAGTATGGATTAATTCGCTCTTAAGTTGATATTGTAGCTAACACAAGTACAGACATCGTGGACATCAAGCCTGTCAACATGGAGGAGCTTACGGAAGTCATCACGGCTGCAGAGTTCCATCCAACGCAGTGCAACGTGTTTATGTATTCGAGCTCGAAGGCGAACATCAAGATGGCCGACATGCGGGACTCAGCGCTTTGTGACAGGCATGCAAAGAGTGTGTGCATTCGCCCCGCTCTATCCTCTCAATTGACCCCTTCGTCATGCAGTGTTCGAAGAAGAAGAGGACCCCACTAACCGATCCTTCTTTTCCGAAATCATCTCCTCGATCTCTGACGTCAAGTTCAGTCACGATGGGCGGTACATCCTCTCGCGGGACTATCTCTCGCTGAAGATCTGGGACGTTAATATGGAGTCGAAACCGGTCAAGACCATTCCTATACACGACCATCTACGTGGCAAACTTTGCGATTTGTACGAGAATGATTGCATATTTGACAAGTTCGAGTGTGTCTGGGGCGGAGATGACAAGTGCGTGCCTGGCCTGGCCTCAATATTACCGCCTATCTCGCTTTCCGGTCTAACATGTTCCCCCTCCTCATAGGCACGTTCTGACCGGTTCATATCACAACTACTTCCGGATATACGATACGGATACGTTGAACGACGTGGTCCTCCAAGCTGACAAGTCGGCATTTAAGGCCAAGAAGATGGGCGGGCCTATACCAGGTAACAAGATGGGCATAAAGAACGGGCGACCGGGTGGCATGAGGGAAAACATGGCGCTCGATACGTTGGACTTCAACAAGAAGATCTTACACGCGAGCTGGCATCCTCGGGAGAACACGATTGCGGTATGCATGACTTACAAGCGGGCTCATAACTATTAGCTCATTGCTATTATCTCTAGATTGCTGCCACGAACAATTTGTTCCTATACAGCGCGGCATAAGGGCTCTTCCGTCTTTCCTCAGACGGTTTCGCTTCTTGTTTTCCCCTATCCTACACATCTCACCCCATATTTCACCTCACCGTCACGTCTGTTTGCGATGCAACGACGTACGACCCGAACGAGATTGGCAAGATTGACAAGACGTTTTTACGATCGACTCACGAACGACTCGAGAACACTCGCTGACGATCCTCTCACCTCACGACAACCCCCCACGCTCTTTAAACCTATATATTCATTTCCCCTTCTCTTGTGTTTTGAACTCCTTTCGCTATCTTCACTAGTTCTCGGACTCACGTCGTTGCCGCTTGTCGTCGTCGCCACATCTAGTCTAGCACACGCTGATATCATTCCACCTCTTGCCGCCCTATTCTACCCACCCGTGCAATACCCACGTCTTCCCCACGCAATCCATACTCCCGCAAGACACTCATGATCAGATGCCATTACCCACCCCCAATCGCCCGTACTCCACCCAGCCTTGTAATCTTTCCCCTCTTCTCAATGCCCGGCCCCTCACCACTCCCGTCTTTTCCTACCACGTTCTCTCGTCATCACTACCTTGTACCGGCGCGCTGAAGCAGTCATGTATATCGGAGGCGGTTATGTTTTCGATGGGGAAGGAGGGGCTTGAGGACTTTTGTTATACGTTGAAGCAGTCCGGTTGCTCGTGTTCCCGGAAGAAGTAAATAAAGAACCGGAAGTGTGTAAATATATCCTCTCAAAACTCAGTCTTCTGCATGCCTTGGTCGGAAATTGCTGGTAGGTTTGAACTTTGCACATCGTGCGCTGAGATTTGCTCGCAGATCGACGAATAACGGACATCGTTCGAAGGGGGTTCTAGAGTACCTACGGTGTCCAGAATCTGTACAGGGCATACAATTCCATGATATAACTAGTGCTGCGGACCATGCATGAAGACAAGGTGTATACTAAAGGTGCATGCATGTGCGAAAATGCGTCAAGGTGTAAAGCGATTATGCCAGGAAACGAATTATGGTATACTGTAAGAGCAGACGTAGGTAGGCTTTGCGAGAACAGAGCCTTCTACATCATTCCGGCTTGCCTGTCAGCAATGTACACATGCAGGTCCTTCCACCCTCCCCCGACGCGGCACATGACCTTCTTCGTCGTCGTCGACTGGTCGCGGCCCGTACGCGTCATCGTCGTCAGTTTCAAGTTGACGACCTTGCGTGCGAGGGCGTTCGAGAACGCGTACTGCGCGCGCAGCTCTTCGCCCTCTTTCGGGATCACGCGCAGTGCCGGCTCGAGCCGCTCGATGAGCAGCCCATGCGCCATCGAGTTTGCGACTGCAGCAACCTCCGCGTCGAGCGGGTCTCGCGCGTTCGCGGGTACGTAAGGGTACATGGGGGTCCCGTCAAGGGTCGGCGTCGCGGCGCCAGAGCGCGACGGCGGTCGGAGAGGGGTGCGCGGAAGCGTCCCGTCCTTGAAGCTGGACGGGGGAAGCCGAGGCGTCGCAGTGGAGGGACGGGGCGTCGTGCGGAAGGCGTCTGGTGTTTGTACGCGCATTGCAGACCCGCGAAAGCCCATAGAGCTGTCTGGTCTGTGGTTTGACATGGAGCTGGATGGTCGGGAATCGGGATAGACCTGGACGCTTGGTACTGGCATAGGAATCATGGAGCGACTCGGTGGCCGTGGAGGGTGGCTGCTTGGTGTCTGACTGCGAATGGGAGAGAAGGCACGCTGCATAAGCGAGAAGCTGCCGTCATCGTCTTGCCCGGAACCGCTGTTAGAGGGCGAAACAGAGACCGAACGCCAGTGGCTACCGCCCGAGAGCGACGGTCTAGGAATATGACTTGGAGTCTCTGGACGAATACGGGGAGAAAGGGGAAGCCCTGGGTTCTGGGCCCGAGAAGGGGGGCGGTACAGGGAGGCTAAGGGCATATTCACGGAGGACTGGGCCGTAGATACGGATGATGTGACAGGGGACCAAGGTCGCGAAGAGGCTACAGAGCTTCGGGAAACACTTCGCTTGTAGGGGGTGCCAGTCACCGAGCCAAGGGGGGAACGATCCTCCAAGAAACTGTACTGTCCGGCGTTCGAGAGTCTTCGCTGGCCCGCGGGCCTCAGCGTATTTGGCTTCGCTTCGTCTATAACTCTCGTCGAGCTGTTCCATTTAGGGCGGTTTGTCTTTAGAGTCAAACTGTTATTGACGTCTGTAGCACGGGATGGTGATGAATCTGGAATGAGACTCTGGCTATGTTTATGACCAGGACGCTCCGGAGTCAAGGAAGAGGACTCTTTATTCAGCACGTTGAATAAAGATGATCTGTGCCGCAGACCGCGTGGAGGGTCCGGGGATAGAGACATCTGCTTTTCAAACTGCGGCAGAGTAGGAGTCGGGGGCACCGGTGATCTGCTGCCCTTGGTGAACTTGCGGGCGAGCTTCCGGAAGGGAGAAATAGACCGAGATAGTGCACTCGATCCGCTCTTCGTTTTCGCTACTTGACCACCGCTTGGAGGAGTAAGGAAACCGTTCTTCGTCTGATGGGTAGTTCCCGAGACACCTGATTCGCTGCCACTGGCGGTAATTTCTGATGTAGCGAACATCTGGCGGACAAAATCCATGTCCTTGTCGGTCCGATGAATCCTGTCCTTGAGGCCCTGCCATCGTTGTGTAGACTCCGCGTGTCTCCTCAAGCATTCACCGTTCTTCGTTACACGCTCCTGAACGCCTTTGTCTATAATAGATAAGACCTTCGTAGTTGCTGGCATGTAATGTCTGGGAGAATATTCAGAGGTGAATACACATCCATCATCAGGAACTTACTTCTTCTTGGCCTCATATGATTCTGACAGGGTTGTAAATGCTTCGAAAGTGAGTGTGGAACCCTCTGAGGAGCCGAGTGAAGCAATAGAGGACGATGATCGTGATAACGAATCATCTGGGCCATGTTTCCGAACCTTCACAATAAAGTCCTGTCGCGCAATTATATTCTAGTTTGTTCTGAGGTATGGCGTAGGTGGACGCACCTGACATCGATTCACGGCCTTCTCCAAGCTGGTCATCATACCGTCCGCCTGATCTGTTACAGTCCTGAAGACTGTCAACCATTTATCTTCTCTCAACTCCTCCCTTAGGACTTGGCTCTCCTTCTGCACGGCTTCCCACTCCGACAGCATAGTTGCATGTTTGCGTAGCGTAAGCTGGTCGTCACCTGCGTATCCGTTTTGGGTGGCCGTGGGGGTTTTCACAGATTCTAGCGCAGGCCCTATAGCCTCCGCAACCGCTGCAACACCGTCCTTGACGAACTGGAGCCGTTCATC
This sequence comes from Phlebiopsis gigantea 11061_1 CR5-6, assembly GCA_000832265.1. Taxonomy (NCBI): domain Eukaryota; kingdom Fungi; phylum Basidiomycota; class Agaricomycetes; order Polyporales; family Phanerochaetaceae; genus Phlebiopsis; species Phlebiopsis gigantea. Next base: position 26,288 of record KN840639.1, on the reverse strand, counting down.
AAGCTGAACAAGGGACTGATCGATCACTACTGAGGTCGTGGACGCGTCGCCGGACTGAGACTTGTGCCGCAGCTCTTGGATCTCTGTAGTGAAGGCAACACTGAATGAGTACCTGCAGGCATGTGGCGCGCGAGTTTACTGACCGAATATCCTGGTCTGAATATCTGATATACTATAGGAAAGCTCAGTTATATGAGTCGAAACGGCCAACAATCGGAGATCTCTGAAAGGTGGCAGGTCAATTGGCTGTGGTCGTAGACTCACTCTGGGGCTTACTCTTGGCTCCTCTGCTTGCCCTTCAGCGACAAATGTGAGAGACTGTTCGCCGTGATGGTAACATTCTCTGCATTATGGTCAGGTAGGCCACGGGCAACGAGAACGAGAGCATACCATCGTCGGCTGTGTTGAGAGACACGCGAGAGGATGAAGCCGAGCTGCTACAACTACTGTACGCGGCGGCGGAGGGCAAGGCAGGAAGTGCACGAGCACGACTGGACAGGGACGACGACGAATGAAAACTGCTGGTGGAGGAGCTTGCACTTAGAGATAACATAGGAACGAGCGAGCAATAAACAGGGTAGCGAACGAGGCGATGGGTCAAGGCGAGGGTCAAGCAAGAGACGGAGTAAGTCAAGTCGCTCGGACAAGGTACAGATATGTCGGAGGATCCGCCGGGTCAGAAGTCGGATGCTGCGAGGGGAACAAGGGGTATATGCAACAAGAGGCGGGCGCGACGCGACGGACCCTCCGTCGTGAGACGACCGAGAATGCTGGTGAGTCTGCGTACGACGATGACAACGACGAGGGTGTTGAGAACGAATATCATGGGTATTTCTGGGAACATGATGTGTGTCCACCCTAACTGGGGGTTGTCGACACAAAATTAACGTTTTTAGAAGCACCAAGTAAAGTAAGAGGCGTAGCTTATATCAATCACTACTAAGATGGAGCAGTCGATGAACAAGAGCGAAAGCAACACAAGAGACAAGCACAAATAGAATAGCTATCAGCCTAGATACGGGCCGAGATAGAAGATCCTGCAGCAGAAATACTCTCAGATGGCCCGTCCACAACCTCGTCCATAGGGACATCTCCGTCTTGCCGCTTAAAGATTTGCTCTCTAGTGCTCCGCAACTGCTCTCGTGCGGATGCATCGGCCTCACTGAACATCATGTACCGAGTTGGTTTCCAAGTCACGGGGTCCATAGATTGGTGTACACCAGGCAGAAGACCTTGCATTGCCCATACGTGCTTGTTCTGAGCGAGCCCACTCATATCGCTAGCCGTTGCTTCGACGGCTTGCTGTAGTATTTTCCGCAGTCGTGGATGGCTGAAGAGGTGTGGGTAATAGCGACCGCTGATGAGCGAAAGTGAGAGGACGACTTCATTCCCTGGCTGGAGGACGGGTTTGAACTTGTATCCCATCGGAGGATCAGGTAGAGGGTATGTAGCGGTGAGGATAGGCCGCGGCGGTGTAAAAGGATGAAAGCCGTCCTTAGTGCCGTTCTGGGTAGACGAAGGTGCGGACGCGCTATCTGAGGCGCGCCCTTTCCCCTTGTTGTTCGTGTCTGGTAGGAGGGCTACTTGGTCATCACCCCCATCCCAGTCATGATCCACAAGTTCGTAGATCATCCCACTAGCCCTACACTCCTTGATCTTCCCAGAGCCGTCCTTACTGTCAGTGTCAACAACGAAGAGGCCGTCAATTTTCATGAATAGGCCCTTCTCCCCAGAGCCTGAGAGTGGATCTCCGCTGGGAATATCATGTTGTGTATTCCATTCTTGCGTAGTTTTCGATGGACCTGCAGGAGGATAGACAATGTCGTTCCCGGCCGGTACGAACTGGTACCTCGCAAGTTTGAGGCGAACCAGCTCTTCGGTCCATATACGTTCTGCGCCCCACCACAAACCCTGATATCGTAGTTGGGTGACAGTGCGCGGTACTGTGAGTGCCGAGGGAACGTTGGGTAGAGGCACTCCAGCCTTCTCGGCATCAAGAAGATCCTGTATCGATAGTGACGGATCGGTGGCGGTGGGGGAAGCTGCTGGGACGTTGAGGGTGAACTTGAAGTCCCACTCATCAGTCGGTGTCCAGAATCCAGCTATATGGGAAGCGATCTGTATCGCCAGTGCACACGGGATCACAGCTTCCCTAAAGCGTGCGAACACCGCCGCTTCCCCTGACCCGACTTCAGCGAAGGGGTTGAAGTCGAATTGTTTGCTGATGTCTTCCGCGATGATCGCGGAGTTAGGGGAGTGGAAACCCTCTGGGAGATACTGTTGAAGCCCATGAATCATTGAGTCACTGGGTGCGTAGGCGAGGTAAGGAAGAAGATCGTGGTCGGAGAAGGGAATGGTGTGAGCGGTAGCAAGGAGTTTTATGCGATATACACGCGACTGAGTCGGCTTCCAACTAATTGTCGGCTTAGGCGCGTCGGTGGAGGGACGGTGACTGTCCTCGCGCTGAGTACTGGAAATGTCCTGTTCATGGTCTCTAGGAACCGCCTCGGCCTTCGTGTTCATCATCTCGATGACGCCCGGCCAGAATTCAATGCCATCCTCGTCTGCGCTAGACGGGGAAATAGGGGACGACAAGGCACACCAAACCAGTTCTCCGGAACGGAAATAGCGAATCCCCTGGATGTCGCGTAGGGTCAGGGAGTCCAGTATGTCATTGTCTTTCTCGGGCGAGAGTGCTGTTTTGGGTCCAGGATGAAGCTTCTGCTCCTTCGGCGGCGGCTTTCGAATAGTAGCATGCGGAGGTCGGGTAGGCGGGGGCTTACGCGTTCTCTGAGTTGGTGCAGGTGACGACGACGCAGACGTGCGCATGCTAAGTCCTAGACCGTGCGAGATTTCCTTCTGTGGTCTCTTCGTGCAGTACTTGCAGACACAGTTCGAGCGATCCATGGTTGCATCTCGGGAGAGCCATTCTGCATGGGGTATGAATTCATTTATGGATCGAAATTTCGCGATGCCTGCTGCCCCTATGGTATCGAGCTGCCAGTAAGCGTCTCGAATGACACGTCTCGACAATATCTCACCAATGAGATAAGCGTCGTGTCGAGGATTACTCGCGGGACCCTTGTTGTGGTCGTACATATGGTAGCCAGCCGGCCAGTCTTTCAAGACATATGTCGGTCCTACTGCAATGATGTAACCTGTTTAGCACGCGCACCACGGGTTTTCAGTGAACTCACGAGGTAGCCCCAGTGCTGCTGCCACCCGCGTACCCAGCTGACATCTCCAAGTGATACACACACCCTCGTCGATGGGCACAGGCCGCATAAAGTTAACATGGCCATCAGCACTGACCACCTTTTCGGTGTTGGCAGGCCAGTTCTTCCTGTCGCCGTCCGTCCGAGGAATGGACACCCATGAAGGGTCTGGCGGAAGGGACTTCTTAGTTGCGATACGCCGAACTGACATACGCCCGACTCTGGCTAGTCGAGACTGGATGTATAGGTATCAGGGAGTGTGAGGTGAGACTACTCGGCCGCTTGGGCTCTGCAAGAGCGTGCTCGTAAAGCGATGGCGCCTACACGGAACTGGCCACCGCGGACTTTAAATTCTCTGATTGGATTCGTATATATAGAGGCAGCGTTCTGCGCGCTTTCTTCGTTCACTACACCAATATCATCCGTCTTTCTCGACCTCCAAAACTCGCGTTTCGTCGCTATCACCTTATTGTATCTTGTCGCCGTGATTATCTACTCCCCATGCATAGTGCTCTCTACTGCTGGGGCGTTAAACTACACGGCCAGAGGGATTGGAAGAATTTCCTTTCATATCGCTTCGCAGATCGTCTACCTTCTTACTCTCCTTAGGGCTGACGTTTTGAAGAAACGGTACATGTACACTGGACACACTACACTGTTTCAATATATTATATTCGCAGCCGTATAAATATCGAGGGTGCTTCAGATAGAAGTCGTCGTTCGGGCTTCGCACGCGTCGGGTGAAGGCACAAGAGAGATGTGACGGAAACGTCTGGTATAGCATGCACTCTAGTCTCCGGTATGTCGTAGTATGTAACTAACAAGACCAGCTCTACTTCATTCCGACTCAGAACCAGCCGTTGAATCCACAGCTGGTCGCTGCACCGTAGAGTTCGTTTTCCTCAAGAGGCCCTGCTGGTAATTTTCCCAAGCTGCAATGAGCTGTTATCCCAACAATCAGTATCATCGCTAGCAGGACATGGGCACGAAAACGAACCTCCTTCTGCTTAGATATCATGCCGCTCAGGAAAGCCTCCAGTGAATTCTTAAAATCTTCGATTCTTTCTTGCTCAAATCGAGCGACCTCCGCTTTGACCAAGCGTGATACGTGATCAAACTCGTGTTTCGCATCGAGGGCACGACGCTCAGCCTAGTTACGTGAGGTTCAGTCCTAACATGTCCACATTCCCTCCGAGTGAAGGCGCACCTCAGCGACCAAAGCCAGGGAGCGATTGAGCTGTTCAGGTCCGAGCTTCCCCTGCGCACGGTTCGTTTCATGCGTTTGCTTTACCCGCTTGACGTTACCGTCCGCATTCTGCCACCCATGGTACGTCTTAATCCGCGAGCTGAAAGCTAACTGCGTACACCTTGTCAGCGCCGCTCAATATATTTCTACCACATACTCACTCGAACTGAATTGATTAATCGCGCATACTCATCCGCTGTGTCAAAAAGCGCGCGTGAGCGCGGCGGCATGTAAACATGTTCCATTATGCTTACCGGTGGCCATGATGGTCAGTGTGTCTTCACTCGACTGCTTATCCTGCAGCTCCTGGGCTTTGCGCTCTACCGCTGCAAGGCCAGCGAGAGCTGACGCGATCTGTGTTCCCAATCCGGCATCTGACTGAGCAAGATCACCGATGGCCTGAGCAAACTCTCCGGCCGCGGCGGCCAGTTCTAGTCTTGCGTCAGACGCAGTAGTCGCTCCACATGCACGATAGGCATACCTGCTCTCTGCTTCGACACCAAGTCAATAGACTTGACGAGACCGCGCAACTGTAGCTCCAAACTATCAAGGTAACCCTTTTGCTTGTCGAACCATTCGTCGGTCTCATAGAAGCGAGGCCCAGTGATCGTTTGCCCGAGGGTCGCCATCAGACCACCTTTTTCGTGCGCGATTTCGGCTTTCCGATGTTTGATCTACGTGCAACCGTCAAAAATGCTCGAAATACTAATAATCAGGAATACGGACGTCAAGGGAAAAAGTGTCGCTTTCCAAGAATAGTTTCAGGTCCGGGTCTTTCTGCAGAACAGGGTGATTCGCGATCTTGGAGATGCACTTCTCGAGGCCAAGCCTGCGCTGCTGGACAAATGACGCGTCGAATCGGTTGAAAGGGCTCTTCTCCGGCACTGGTGGTACGACAACTCCAGGATTGTTATTCGAGAGGGTTTCGTACAACCAAAGGAAATCGGAGTAACGCCGTAGTACGGAAAAGGCAGATTTAGTGTAGAGTGGTGAAGTGGTCTACGTTGTCGTTTTAAGCTCATTATGAGGGGTATGCAGGAAAGAACAGACCTTGGTGTGAACTGTATACATAGTGTATCCACGAATAGGATCGCCGACGCGTTGTGGGTCATCCACCGATATCGTGAACACAGGCGCGATGCCCGTGTCGTCACGCGGCAAACTCTTCGGTGGTGGGGTCGTCTATGTCAAAGCGTAATCAATACAGACATCATCGAAGACAGACTATAACGTCAACTCACAAGGACAGAAGGCGAGCCATTTCTCTGCGCCCGCTCCAGGGAGCTCATCCTAGCCTGCAATATCGGCTTGTCATCATCGTCGTCGTCGTCATCCGGTACGACGGGTCTCCGTGTCGACTCTCCAACGAACATACTCTGAGATCCTTGGCCCATGCTCTGCCACCCGTTCACGCTCTCACCTCCTAGTGCAAGCCCAGAGAACGACCTCTCCAACGGCTGGGGCTGATCCAACGGCGAATAGAATGGTCGGGCAGTGTTCTGCATAAACGGAGTAGATGATGGTGACACAAAAGAGCTGTCAGGTGCATGTCCCATAACCGACGCGGAGGATAGGGCTGAAGACTCGGCAGGACTCGTCGGAGGAGGTGAAGCTGGCGTCGCGGGAGCATGAACGTCGACGGCAAGTGGAGGGGACGCAATGCGAGGGGGCGTAGGCTGCTTTTCTGAGGACCCAGGCGTGAGCACGTCGTCAATGGTCGTGGGCACGCTCTCCTTGAACCCAGGGGACTTTGGAGTACCCATAGGAGCATGGTCCGTATGTGCGGATGGCTCGGGTTGGTGAGTGGGAGTAGGTTCGTCGTCGTACTCCTGCAGAGTCCTTACAGTATCCAACGGGTCCACCGAGGTAGGGTTGGGCTCAAATGACGGCTCTGCACTCGCAGCAGAGCCATCTGCGAAGCCTGGATCCTCAAGCGTCGGCGTCGTGCTGCGCTCCTCCGTCCCAAACGCTACCGAGGGGGAAACCTCGTGTTCAGTCGCGAGTTCAGTTGTTTGGAAGCTCTTCCATGGGTCCGGCGAGGTTGGTCGTCCAAAAGGGTCTGCGAAAGGATTCCTCTCGAGAGCAGCGCGTGTAGGCCCAAGAAGGTCGTCAAAGCTGTCCATGACTGCAGGACCGCGTCACCTCGTGAAACTGCAGTGGTGCCCTTAAGAGACCTAGTGGTAGTATATGGACCCTCAACACCTATATAAGGCGTGTTAAAAGTTGGCTATGGTGGGTAGGGCTTGAAAGGGCAAGACTAGTGAGCGCCCGTATCACTCGTCGAGTTTCAAGATGGCGCAGCAAAGAATGTATATTAGCCGTGAGTAAGTAAGTATGTGTGAGGAATATACATGTTTTATGTTCATGCGATGCAACAATTCCATTGGCCGTACCTAAAACGAGCCCCACCATGCCGCCAATCCAAATCCACAACTTACTCCCAGTACCTCGGCACCTTCTGCCCGCTCTCCCCCGTCATGTCCAGAAAATCAGAAGGCCTATCCCTCTTCAGGTTCCTCCTTCTGTTATTCAGCGGCAATCGTTGATATGCGGAATCTTGGCCCGCAGGCTGTTGGTTTGAGAACGGGTTCGTCCACTGCTGTTGCTGCTGCTGCTGCTGTTGTTGTTGCATGTACGGTTGCTGCATTGGTTGCATCGGCATCGAGTTCGCAGCGGCGACGGCGGAGCTCGCCTGGATAAGGGCGCTGGCAATCTGCGCTTGCTGAAGCTCCATCTGGATCTGCTGGTACTTCATCTCGGTTTGCTGGCGAACGGTCGCTGGGAGAGTCGGATTACTGAGCATTATAGAGAGTTGGTTGAGCTGAGCTTGTAGCTGAGGGATGCTCGCGGCGACGATCTGCGAGACGTCAAGCTCCCCACCGGGCTGCTGTTCGCCGTAGTAATCTGGTTCTGGTGCCTGCTCGCCAGAGGGACCGGGCTACATGATGTATTTAGGAGAGTAACACTACAAGGTCTCGAAAGGCAATGTACCTTTTCCATGGAGGTCGAGGGGGTCGAGCTACGAGTTTTGTCTTCATCACTTCCTTCGTGCTTACTCTTCTCAATCTCCCTATCGATGTAGTCGCCGACCTTGGTACGCGTCGGCTTATCCATGACAAGCTTGTCCAGCGACGCGATCTTGTTGCCGCAGTTCGGACAGATGAAGTCCCGCTCTAGGAGATGAGTCTGAACACATTCCTCACAGTATGCAGCCCCGCAGCATGGTGTTTTCACGGCGTCCTTGAACAGCTTGTTATCGATGCGGCAAACGATCGAGAGATCCGAGGGAGTACGTTCGCGGACTTCAGCCTCGGAGAGGCCCTTGGGCTTTGATACTTGCTTCTGCCATGACGCGCTACAGCTACGGTGAGTGCTATAATCTAGATCTGGCTTTTCTGTGGGACGTACGAATCCGGCTGGGCGACGACATAACCACCCTCTGGTGTAACCATGACTCCATGTCCAATTTGGCCAGTTGAAGGGTTCTCGACGGCTTTCAGGAAGCTGCGCGGGATACCTGTGGTCCGTTTGATGCGAGGTCTATTATCGTAGTCCCGGTCATTGTTCGTAGGGCAGTCCTGGATCCAGTGACCTTTTGCGGGAGGTCAGTGAAGATCAAAGGTAGATCTTCGGGGACGCAAACCTTTCTGTCCACATCGGTAGCAAACATAACTAGGCGGGAGTGGACGGTCGATATGATGGTGCTGGAACGGCTTGCCTCCTCGACTTCCAGGTCCTCCGCCGCGAGGGTTCGAGTATATGCGGGTCGCTCTATAATATCGAGGAGAAAAAGAAACAGAGACAATGTTCATTAGGACGATGGGCACTACGTAGGACAAAAATCGCGGAGCGCGACACCAACTGAGACATCTTATCTTGCGTTTCCTCCCAATTCGTAGTTTGGGCTTGGAACATGGCAGCCATGGCCTTAGCTTCGTCGTCTCCAGTAATTGTGCTCGTGATCACAGCCTATTTCGGTGTCACAAGACTAAGTCTGAACCGAAATTATACCTACTCACCGGGGCTGACGTGGTCGCCTTAGGACCAGTGGGTACATCTTCCTTGCCGTCAAACCGTTTCGACATATTTCCCCGGTGCCATGAGTATGACCCGTTGGCGCCTGCGGTAGATTTGCTCGGTTCCAACGTGGCTCCTGAAGCACCAGCAGACGATGAGCCAGCGATATACATCGCTGCCTTGCCTTTGCCAGGCTTTGCAAAGACACGTTTTACAACGACAGACGAAGAGCGTGGAATGATATGCGAATCATCCTTCAGCTCTACTGAGGCCTTTAGGGAACGCGTGTAGTTACAACTTTTGATAGACGCACCTTCGTTCGACGAGTTGTCGTAGATGCAGAGGTCAAAATCATTAGCCTTACCAAGGTTGTTGGCCAAAATGATCTCTTTCTTCAAGTCGAACACAGAGATTCCGGTACCGTCAAAGTTCACGCGGGACTCGTCCTTGCGCGATTTGAACTTGTAGAAAACAGAAGACGCCATGGCGCAACGTATGGATTTCTACAGAGTCTAATACAGCTCAACTGGCGTCCTCCGGTAGTCGTCTTTGATAAAGAGCAAAGAGCGGACACGGGAATGTCGTCGCTGTGGGAGTGGTGGAGGTGGTGGTCAAGTGGCGGTCGGTCTTCGGCGTTTGCAGTGCGACGCCAAAGCCGTGTGATGCGATTCGAATTTCGGGCGGCGCCCTGGGGCCTCGCCCAGCATGGGAAGTCCACCAATCTCCGCTGATCAACAGTCACTGGCGTCTAGTCGCGCGCAAGCGCTTCCTTAAACATGTCAATCCTGGCTCGTACGACGGTTCGTCCCTCGATTTGTTCGTCCACGTTGGCACCATGTCCTCTGCCACGGATACGAGTGGCCTTAGGCAGCGCGCCGTTAACGGCAATGGAAAATCTGTGGCGCCTTCAGAAGAAGGCAAGAAGACAGACCAGTTGTTGGATTCGCATACCCAGTCAGCTCCCATAATTTTACCTTGCCCAGGGCTGCAAGCCTGACGCGACGCGCTTTCAGATACGAGTTTGGTGGACCATGGGGCGTCCTGGCTATAATGACCGGATTCCCAATTCTTATGTACTACCTCTGGATATGCCTGGTCTTTTACGACGGACAACTCGTGGGTCCCAAGTCCTCAGACGATGTTGTTCCATTCCTTGGTCGTATGTGGGAGCACATTCGTGTTGTGAGTTTACTATCCATACTCGTATCTGTGCAAACTTATAGAGAATCTGGTAGGACGCGAACCCTAACTGGTACGCATGGAAAGTCTACGGCGGTCTCATCATCTACCAGCTCTTCCTCGCCTGGTTGGTTCCCGGTTACATGCAAGAGGGCCTCCCTGTGCCTTCGCTTGGATACAAGACTTTGATGTACAAATGCAACGCTCTGGGCTGCATTTACATCACCTGGATTACTGCTGCTGTCCTCCACTACACGGGCATCTTCCGTCTCACCTCTATCATCGACAACTTCGGTCACCTCATGACCGTCGCCATGATTGTTGGATTCAGTGTTTCATTCGGCATGTACTTCCTAACTGTCGCGACCGGCAACCAGATCCGCATGTCTGGCAATTTCATCTACGACGTGTTCATGGGCGCATGCCTCAACCCTCGTCTCGGGCCCATTGACTTGAAAATGTGGCTCGAGGTACGGATCCCCTGGGTTCTTGTATTCTTCATGGCTGTGTCCGGTGCTTGCAAACAGTACGAAGAGCTTGGCTACGTCACTCCCGTATGTGACTTTATCGCGTTTGTTTACATTTAGCTGACGTCAGTTTAGAACATGGCCTTCATGTGCTTAGCCACTTGGCTTTATTTGAACGCGTGGTAAGTACTGCAAAGTAGTGGAGAGACGTAACTATGAGGCTGACGCCGTTTATAGCATCAAAGGCGAGGAGTGTATCCCTCAAACCTGGGACATGTTCCACGAAAAGTGAGCTCTCATACCGAGTCTTGTGCGTGTCTTACAAGTGTGCAGGTGGGGATTCTTGGTCATCTTCTGGAACTTCGCTGGAGTGCCCTTCGTCAGTCAACTCCAGTTCTTCTAACTTCTCACGTACTGATGCTTCCACAGTCATACATATATTCCGTCGTGTACATGTCGACTCACGACCCTGAAAACTACCGCTTCTCTACTCCGACATACGTTGTGTTGTACACCACTCTCCTCACTGCGTACTACGTGTAAGTAACGTCTTATCCATACACCGTTGTGGTCTTGCGCTAATGTTTTTGATATGCAGCTGGGACACGTCCATGTCTCAGAAGAGTCGCTTCAAGATGTATACTCAGGGAATCACGACCTACCGCAAGACTTTCCCCCAGCTGCCGTGGGGAGTGGTGGAGAATCCGAAGTATATTCAGACCGCACATGGGTGAGTCGGCTGGTGTTGTACGGCATCCAGATACGGCATCATAGCTGACCACCCGACAGCAACAAGCTGCTCGTCGACGGATGGTGGGCGTATTCGCGCAAACCCAACTATGTCGCGGATTGGATTATGAGCTTGAGCTGGGGTCTCTGCCAGGGCCTATGCTCGCCCATTCCATACTTCTACTCGGTGTTCTTCATCGCCGTCTTGGTCCATCGTGTTGGCCGCGACTTCGAGCGGTGCGTTTGACACCCATTTCCACCCCTCGGGCTAGAAGCTGATGTTCGTGCTCCGTTTAGGTGCGCTATCAAGTACGGCAAGGACTGGGAAAAATATTGTTCTATCGTCCCGGCCAAATTCATTCCTGGTGTTTTCTAGATGGTCTCTTGAGCAAAAGTATATATCGCTGCATAGATGTCTGGATAATGAGATAAGGAATGTCTTGCCGAAATTGCTGCCCGACCAGAAATCCGGTCAGTAAGCGTAATCGTAGTGAGAAGCTGACATTCCCTGGTGAGCTGCGCTGTTCTAAAACGACCGTGTGTGACCCTAGGGTGACGTTTCGCATAGATGCCGATATGAATTGTGGTGCGTTGTGTAGTCAGGGTCGTCGGCCACAGCAGTGCCCGGATGTGCCTGATATCCGTGTAGTTCAACTGTGAGTTCCCCGCCTCAGTATCCCGTAGTGGGCAGGTAGGATAATGCACGTCAGTGAGTATGTTATACGGCCTCCGCTTCAAATGGATCTGCCAGGAGCTCATTTGTCCGGAACAGGTCTGCGTCCCAGACGTCATAAGCCATGGACCCTACGTGGAACGCTGTTTGCCGTCATGGAAAGCATTTACAATTACCCGGATCGATGGTGTGCTTCCTCCGAGAGGGACGTCAGCGACAATACATAAAGCGTATCTACGCCACTCCCGAAAGCACAGCACTGTTAATGGTAACTGAAATGAAACATGCGCACGTGTGTTACATGTGCGTTTGTCGTATGGCACGAAACTGCGGTGTGCATGGGTATACATCCTAGTTACTGCTGCAGAAGCTAGTACGAACCGCTGACCGCACTCTCCGCAAGATATCTCGATGTGCTGTGAGCTCCCAGAAGCGTAATTTTCATCTTCATCCCTCGCGCGGTTCTTTCGAAGTCTTCGCCGCCGCAGCAATTCCCAGATGCGCACGATCCATTTCCCGGGCCACACTGTGAGATAGCGAATTCCTAACGAGAGATAGCTGAGCATATGACTGTTTTGTGCAGTTTTGTAGGTCACAGGATGGGGGATGCATTGTCGAACTAACAGGAGAGGAAGAGGACATGTACTTATAGTGTCATATTTACTCTTGATGACTGCGAATGACAGCCACGCCGTTAACATGTGTAGGATGGTTCGATGTTAAAAAGGGAAGCGTTGAAACTCACCTCAGAACTATGTAATCGAGTATCCCTTCCGAGTCTCTCTCAGAACCACTCATAGGTTTACTAACAGAAAGGTAATTAGCTTTGCCGATACTACAGGGACGTAGGCGAGAGAGAGGACCTGTGACATGAGCATACCTAAGAAAAGATCATCTGGTTAAATGATCTCACTTACACATTCCGGGGATTCTGCGTACTCCTTGCGGCAGCATTGAGGCAGCCGCCTTGCCGCTGACACTCAGCGTGCATTGGCGTGCAGTAATTGGAGTTAAAAGGCTCGGCAAAGTCAGCGTGACCCCTGTCGAAGCTTAAGCGCTTAAGGTCGATCAAGCAGTCGAACCGGTCGAATCAATTTAAACCGGTTAAACACCAAGAACCTTAATTAATAATTCCTGAAACCGACCAGCTAAGCGCCATCATGTGGCACCCAAGGTTGCGCGCGTTGCGCTGCCACACAGCTTGAACACTCCCTCCTTTTCGAATTCTAGCCTTTCCCTTTACATGAACCTACTTGGGTGCGCACAAATCTAATGTATCAAGCCGAGCTGATCAGAAGAACGCCAGCTATCATCTATTCAATCCAAATGAACTTAGCCAATCGCTCGCTTGTGGCGCCTCAGGCTCAACATGCATTAGCATTTGAATTGGACCGTAGAATCCTCTCGCCGGTGAGACTATCGTTCGACATTAATACAGGGTGCATGTTTGCGGTCTGGGATCGATGGATATATGTGGCCGTGCAGCATGTGCCCACTCTTATCTGAGCCGCTTTAATGCACTAAACACTGGGCCGAGGTATCCGTAAACCTCCTGACCTGCACACCTCAGTGCAGGATGTCTATATCACGCGTGCAGCTTTGTCATGACTCTGGGACATGTCTACACAGACCAGTCAATTACTTCCGCCTGCCTCGTACGGACTTGCACTCTTTTTCGACAACATAATCAAGCGTTTCATTCACGGTTTCACGCTACCCCATAGCCACGAAATCCTTCGCCGCTGGTCAGAGTTTTATGTTCAACACAAAGATCAGGTATCCGCTCTGTGCCACGGCTTGCCGCGTGCACAGTCGGAACCGACTTACCGGCATAAATTCGATTCTACGTGTCCCTGCGGTTTCGCTCTGCGCACTGAGCAACGCGAAATTCTGGACACAATTGGACGACTGAACATCGTCGACAAACGCAAACCTGTCCTCGATGGTTCAATTATTTTTGCAGAACCAGGTACAGTATCTCTTGTTAGCCTACACCTGCTTTGAGACTGACAAGACCCTGTAGAATCTATGCTCTACAGTCACGGGGAGAATTCGTCGCACGAGTCAGTAACTTGACCGTCCGCTTGATAGACGGCTGATATTCATGCAGCGACGCTGATGTCGTCCTTGTAGAACATTAGTGGACGTCGGTCCAGATATTCTGTGCCGCTCGACCGATACCAGGGGCCCGCGGTTGTGCGTTAGGTGTCAAATGGTTCTACTCGAGAGGATCCTGGCGGATCCAGACGCGCGCAAGCGAGTACCCGCTCTGCGAGGTGACGAGGCTCAGGAGTTTCTCGATATCGGGGATTGGGTAAGTACCTATATTTCATGTGTGCGCGATCTCACAAGGAATGTCTCTAGTTTCTGACGAACGGGTGCGATGGTAGTTCCCTAGGGGCGCAAGACGACCGATGGGCCCAGCTGCGATCAATACTGCGCCGGCTCATCGTCAGGCTCATACAGCTAACATCACTCGCTCCCCGTGCGATACTTATACGTGATATCTCTATGGATCTAAATCAAGACAATATGGTATCGCGGCTTGGGAGCGGATCATATGCAGATGTATACGCAGGACGACTGAGGAGAACCAACACGATCGGTGTCGCTGTCAAAGTCTTCCGACCTTTGAATGACTTCGACGGAGAGATTAGGTCTGAAAATCATCTGGTTCAGGTTCTTTGTACTGCTTCCATCGATTCATATACAATCTGAGCCATGTTTTTAGGTGTTTTTGCGAGAAGTAGCCATTCAACGATACCTAGACCACCCCAATATATGTAGCCCGCTTGGTGTCCTTGCAGAACCAGCGCCACATTCCCCTCTTTGCATCGTCTTTCCCCGGATGATGGAAGGAAACATCACTCAATACGTACGAAGTCATCCGGCGATCAAGCAAAGGGACAAGTATGTCATGGTGCGTCCGTTCCACCTCATTAACTGTGCTGTATTGATCCGTTCCTAGTACCTCGGACTGGCGAGCGCGCTGGCGTACATACACAGTGAGAACGTCGTACACGGCGACATCCACGGAGTGCGTGCATCATCACTGCATCACTCCTAATCGTCTCTTACGTAGTCCACAGGGCAACGTCCTCGTCCAGAACGGTGTGCCCCAGCTCGCCGATTTCGGCGTCGCCAATTTCGCGGACTCCACGCAGGCGAGTGTGAGCTTGACGCGCACCGGCGCGTCGCGGTGGATGGCGCCCGAGATCCTCGTGGCCGAACAGGAGGACGGACCTGTGCGGCCCACGCCTGCCAGCGACGTGTTCTCGTTCGGCATGCTCATGTTGCAGGTGCGTCCCTCTTTCCGCGCGATCCCCGTCGAGACCTGACTGATATATTTCTAGATACACACCGCAGCGCCGCCGTTCGCTATGCTGCCGCCCGGGCGAATCAAGCACAAGATCATCAACGGCGAGCGGCCGCCACGTCCAGCTGCTATGGCGGACGCGTTGTGGCAGATCTTGCAAGATTGTTGGCGGCACAAGGCTGAGGATAGGCCTACAGCCGAGAGTTTGGTTACGAGGCTTGGGGCGCTGGCCGTTCCCTCTGACGCTGAATGAGCGTGAGCGGTAGGGCTCGGCGACTGTCGTTGGATCATCCTGAATCATGCTGCAGGTGTATATCTTGAGGCAGGTTTTAACATTCTATCTTTGAACAGGGATTTGTTTTAGTCCACAGCATGTACTGGGGCATGGCGCATTCGATCTCTTTATTCTAGTGTGCGACGTTATGTGTGATGTATTATATAATTATCAATTTGACTCCCGGTGGTGACTTCTGCATGATTTATGTCGAGAGATGCAGGTCCTCGACGACTGGCAAGCCGAGCTCCACGACTGGGCGGCGCTCCTCATAGACTTCGTGACCACTTCCGCAAAAGAAGGACACATGCCTAAGCAACAGCCACCGCCCAGAAGTCGCCGCTGAGTCGCATCCCGACGGCCAAAATGCAAGTTACGCTCGCCTACGTGAGTCTAGACAGTGTGGGGCTCGTCACGACCTTCTCAGCGCGCGCGAAGATGGGTCTTACCCGCGCAAGCTCCAGCGTGCTATACCCACTAACGGCCATTTCATGTCCCAAGCCTCGTTGTGAGATGTTATTCTATGCCTGTAATCTGTTTTGTTTTTCAGTATGATTCCTTCTGATGTGCGTGCGCTCAATCCCGACGTATCAAGGGCAACAGGTGTCGGGCCAGCCATCGTACAGCTGAAACTCGGTCCTACAAGCTTACAGCTACCTGCACGCGATGACTTCATTTTCAAGCCCAGGTTTTGGGACAGTCGATCAAGTCCGAGTCCAAGTGTTGCTTTCTCTGGTTTCTCTCCTCCCGACGGGCTCGATGAGATTGTATTACGGCAGGCAGCCCGACGGTTCCTTCAAGTTTTTTGGGGAGGTGTTGGGTTCAAAAGGGGCGATTCAAGCTATGCCACAGGCTCTGAGCTGCGCGCGTGCGTTTTTGTGTAAGTAGAGCTTCAGTTCTCAAAGTCGTCTGTTTCCACTTGCGTGTGTTTTCAACTTTCAGCCCGATATCTGTGTTTGTTCGTGCCGGGGGTGGGTGTCGGGCAACAGCGTCGACATCTGGAACTCGATCCTACAAGCTCTTTCGAGATTCAATATTCAATCTGGAGCGTGACTTCGTAGTTATCGGCGCTTAGGCGCGAATCATGGCGAAGACATCGCAAAGCCCGTCGCCGGCACAATGGATGGGGCGTACAGTGTTTCGAACAGCGCAGACGGGTCTATGATGCAAAGTATGTGTATGAAATGATGTGTTCGTGTATTGTCAAAGGTTTTTGGGCTGGACGCACCCGCACGGAGCCCTCGACGGATATGTTCGAAGACCTGTGGGTGTGGTTCGCCCGCTGTGCTTTCTGATATGTTTGTGAAGTTTCCGACCTCTCGGTCGATTCCCGCTTTGCGTAGTTTGACGACGTTGCGGTCGGAGTCTCGAGACGGACTGAGATCAAAGATGGTCCTCGATGATGGGTTGAGATTATCATGAAATTGCTTGATATGGAAGTGAGGCGCGGAGTGTCCGTTGCCCACAATCACCGTGTCCCGGGGCTGCGCCTCTCTTCGGGTCGTAACTCCATGCATCTTGCTCACGACGACACAGTCTGAAGCTGGTGACAGTCGGTGAAGCGCCACGCCGGTAGACGCTGTCTCTCCTCTCGCAAAGGCCTCCAAATGGCGAGTCCCCAAAGCCCTTGCCGCTGCTGGATCGCCTCCATGACCATATGTTCTCAGCAGATTGGGGTCCTCGTCGAATGTCAGCGATGGGTCAGAACTCGATAGCAGCTCGATTCACCCGGCCGCGGCCCAGATGCTATCTATCGCCCGACACTGACATAGCTATCTCAGATGGAGATGTCACGGTACTCTCTCTGTCCGTGCGGCATCAGCATGTCGAGTGCCCCGCACAGCCAACCATGCATGATCGGCGCCCTGGGCTTGCCGAGGACACATGCAGGGAACACCCTCATTCGTCTATATAGCATCCCACCCTTCTCCGTTTCCACATTGCATCCTCACATCGCCCCGGCCCTCCCCAAACCTAACTTATCCACCGCCCACCATGCCCAGACACCCCATGCCATACGCCGTCGAGTCGGAGGCCTCGCCCTCGCCCTCGCCCGCCTCCTCGCTCAAGCACTCCCCCTCCAAGCGCGAGAAGGTCCGCAAGTTCCTCCGCCGTGTCTCGTCCATCGGCCAGCGCAACAAGCAAGGACAAGACCAGACTCTCTCCCAGACATTCGCAGCAGCCGAGACGCAGGCGTCCGGCTCCGAGCGCGGTGCATCCACCCCCGACCCTCACACCCTCATCGATCTCACCACAGAGCCCGTCACCCCCGCAAAGGTACCCCGCCGCGCGAGCACGAGCAGCAGCATCCTCCGGCACAAGGCCGGTCGCCTCACCGCAGACGACGGGAGCTCCTTCCACTCCAGCTCGCCGTCCGAGTCGAGCGCCGAAGACGCCCTATCTCTGACGTCCGCCCACAAGCAGCACGCGACAAGGTGCGTGTTTTCATTCATCTCCGCGTTATTGGCGTTTCTGATCTTGCGCTTTCTTGTGCGTGCAGCGCGACGCATGTCGAGCCGGAGGTGCCCTCTACCGACGAACCCACCCTCGAAGCCTCGCCTGATCAGCGTGAAGCAGCAGACGCCGCTGCGCAGGACGCCCCGGCCGAGGCCAACCCCGTTCCTCCTGTCTTCCTCTCCGCAGGCGAACTCAAGCTCGAGGCTGCGCCTGCAGCCGAGATTACCATCCTCAGTCCCGTCGAAGAGGAAGCCGAAGTCGATCGTGCAATCCCAGCTCCTGCAGGTACGTACCCTGTCTCACCGCAGATGTATTCACAAAGCTCACTTCGATCCATGGTAGACGCAGCCGAGACAGCCCCTACCCAGCAGGAGGACCCTGAGCCTGCTGCTGCTTCCGTGCTCCTCGCCGAATCGTACGAACTTGTCAACCCCTTCGACGATGCCTACGCCGCAGACGCCGAAAGCGATGCCTCCGCCTCGCCCGCGCTTGAGCCCGTCGCAGGCCTCGACAACGAGGACGTCGACCAGATCGAGCTCAACACGCCCGAAGAAGCGCCGCTCCCTGCGTCCGCTCCCGCGTGCGAGCCCGCGTCCCCCAATGTCGAGGTCTCGCCGTCGCCCGAGTGCACCGTCGAGGTGTCCGCCCCAGAGGAGACGATCGATTCCGCATGCGCCGAGCCGCAGACGATGACCTCGCCCTCCGAAGAGACTCTCCACGCCGCCCCCGCTCTCTCCCTACCCAACGCGCACGCCCCCGTCGCGGCGCAGCCCACTCCTTCCGTCTCATCTCCCGCTTCCCCTCCCTCCGTCGCCTTCTCCGCTGCGTTCTCCGCCGCACTCTACCCCGCGCCGGCCCGCCCCGCGCCGCTGTCCAAGCCCGCACCAGAGCCGACGCTCAGCTTCGATGCGCCCCCCGCGCGCGGCGTCGTCGCGCTGCTGCACAGCGGGCTCACGGCGCTGCGGCAGCTCGTCTCTGGCCGCGCCGTGCGCGGCTGGCGCTCGCCCGTCGCGTACAGCCTCGTCGTCGCGTGCTACAGCCTGACGTGGTGGCTGCACCGGCGTCCGCCTGCGGACGTGCCTGTGGGGTTCTTCCAATATTAGGCACGGAGAGTGTATTATAGAGTGTATATCTCTGTGTGTGTAGATTAGTGTAGATTAGTGTGTGTTCTTTTAAGTTAGGGTCTGTATTCTTGATATACATGGCTCAGATGAGCCTTATTGACTTCACTCTTTGCGACGGTCGCAGGCCTGTAGCTTGCGATAATGATCGTTCGTAGGGCTCGCTCCTCCATCATCATTCTACATGAACTCTAAGCATCGGACACTGCGTAAGCGTACGTGTATATCGTTCTCAACCGGTCCCGACGCTCCCTCTCCCGTACTCTCCTCACCTCCGGGGCAGATTCGCGACCAAGTTCACGAGCAGATTCTCGATGCGCTTCTGGCGCTCCTCCATCTGCCCCAGCCGTCGCTCGAGCAGTCCCTCCCCCTGCGCGTCCTCCTCGGTGATCTGCCCCGCCGTCTCGCTCGGCCCCGCGCTGTCCGCGTCGTCCAGCGCGTCCTCGTCCGCCTCGCTCACGCTCACGCTGATCCCCGTGCCCGTATCCGGGCTCGCCGACAGCGGCAGCGCAGGGCGCGCAGGGGCCATCGGGGGGCGCCGCACGCTCACGCCCGTGCCCGCGGCGTGCACGCCGCGCTCGGGGACGGTGGGGAAGCGCCGCA
>KN840638.1:11626-45291 GCA_000832265.1 Phlebiopsis gigantea 11061_1 CR5-6 | reverse complement strand
GCCACCGGCCTGCCACCCCCCACCGGTATGCCAGCCGGCATGCCGGCGGTGGCAAGACTGGCATGGCAGGGTGGCATGATCTGCCAAGCGCACTACACACCGAAAGACAGTACATTGTATACAGCGGTGTGCAAGCGGCTACGAGAGCTGCATTAACCATATCGGCACCATACATTTAGACAGCATCGCTCATTGATTACGCCGCCCTCCTTGATTAAGGTAACGCGCGGATCGCATCGGAGAATTTAATTACTGTATAAAATTGTTAGCGCAATTCACGGAAGACTTCTAAACGTCAACGTCGAGACCGGCCAATATCTGTGCATACAATTTCTCATAGTCCTTCCTCAGCGCCAAGACAGAGCAGAGGTTCTTCGATGTATTATAATAGGGGATGTACACCCCGGGTGTAGACTTTAGTTTAAATCATCTCATTGGATTGCCTCGGTCCCCTCAGGCTCACCGCAGTCATTCATAGCTCGGGACCGGGCCGAGCACCGTGGCTTGAAACAGGGTACACGTCGACTCTGTGAAGTAGACCCTAGGCAGCCTGCACATTGAGGTTATCGTGACCTGCAGGGGCAGGGTCAAGAGGTCTAGACCTAAGGATCATATTCGAAGGCACACCTTGGACGGACGCCGTCGTCCACAAGAACCATATGGATGCACATGACATACAGAGTCTCGTCACGGGGAGACGGCACAATGTACTGCGCCCGGAGCTTGTAGGGTCGCCTGAAGCCATGCCCGCTGCAGTGCCGGCCCCCCAAACACGTTTCCTCGATGCCAGATACGCGCGCCCCTAGGTTCGTGGGGAGGCGCTTTGCGAATATCGGAACGGGAATGTCGGTGCCACAGCTGTCGAGATAACTCATGTCATCAGATTGCTTCGCCCTTGTGGCGGTGTGCCTGAGTGGATGTCAGTGTCCTGGATGTCGCACAGGCGGGCAAGGGCATACCAAGACCAAAGCCAGGCGCAATATATCACAGTCGGACTTCCGAGGTCTTACGGCCCCTTGCGAGCTTCTGAGGATGTAGCTAGACGGCCGAGCATGGCGGACTGCCGTAATGTACAAGCAACGGGAAGGCGGTTGTTGTCCGATAGAGTGGCACAGACAGCCCGTTGAGTGTCCTTCGCGAAGTGTGGACGACGCCTTTTCTTATAACGGTGGTCCAGCATGGCGTAATTAGCCTGAAAGCTCCTGCGGCGCTCCGTGAACATCATACGCTGTTCGACAGGGGTTAGATGTTCAACCCTGAGTTTTGAAGTAACCTACGACGTCGGTGGAGAAGATGGCCGTGCTTGTCTTGGTCATCATGTATTCCACCGCCCAATCTCCAAATAACGATGCTGAGAGATCTGTGCATGTGGGTGAGTTCGTAGCGTCGGAAGGTGCGTCAACCTCCTCGACAGTCGGATGAATGTCCGGTCCGACGTTGATTCCCTCTGCTAGCGATGAGCTTGCCTGGGAATGCAGTGTCCCTCCAAGCCGGGGGATGGGTCATGTTCTGTCTGTTCTGCAAGGGCATCTTCTGCGAAAGTGCGGCCACTCGGGCAGACAGGTTCGAACGTCCTGCATAGAGCGCATATCCCTGAGACCGGGTGTGAATGCGGACACATTCGAACCCGTCCATGGAGGCCATACAGGTGCACTGTCCCCACGGACGGACGCTCCGGAGCGAGAGGCCTCCTTCACCGCAGATATGTTCTCACGTCAGTGTTACCCGAACGCAAAGAAGATCCGTAAAAGCGCCTAGAGCGACGGCGGATTTGAATTGAAGAAGGTCGATGTGATCGCGGAATGACGAGGTACGACCATGTTGGGGCCCATTCATGCACTCCTCGATCGTGATTCACTCGTCCCTGAGAACATCGTGGTCGAAGGGTGTTGCCTATTCGAGACGTCAATGCAGGTCAGGCCCGGGCTACTGCATATTGGAAGCTTCTGCATTGCCCAAGCAGAGAGTAGTTGAGCTATCCAAGGCACTAAGTACAGCATAATTGAAGCAAACCAATGATTTGTACGCACGTCATCACACGGGATGAATTTGGGTCAAGACATGTATTCGTCATCGACCTGATTGTGAGGTCGGTTAGGGCCTTCTCGCCATCCTGGACCATGAGTAAAATCTAGAAGCGTCAAAGATCGTTTCCCAAACGATGCGGGGAATAGAAAAGAAATATCGATACTGAGGGATGGGAAGACGGTTCTGTGTTCCACACTAGAACCATGTTTTATGCTATACTTCCACTAGATTGAGTACCAGGGAGCGAGAAGGAGCGATCGAGCCTACCGCAACTATTTCGACACGCTTTGAGATGATCGGATTGTCCAGAGCGACACATTTGTAGGTCCCAGTGTCTGACATGTCTATCCATTGCATTACAACATCACATTAGACGATCTCCGACCAACGTTTACAGTCTCACCAACCATACCTCCGTCAGCTTACCTGGATACGAGACAGGCAGTTGACTTGGATACGCATCCCACGTCTGTTATTGCGCCAGATGCCCTGAATGGGCGTGCATGAGCGTGCGAGACCTGTCGATCCATGCCCCTCGGTCGGCGACATTGTTGCTGTGTCGATGGCATACGCCCTGCACCTCGGCGGGCGGTTCCTGGAGACAGGAGACATTGGAGTTAGGGGGACAGTGTCGGGACAGTGGCGCAGAGAGAAGCACCCTCGGGCGACCAGGGAGAAGGCCCGCCCAAGTCAGCTTCGTCATGCGGGAGCATCGCAGGCTAGGCCTTGCAAAATGAAGCCTGAATATCAAACGCGCAGTCGCCTGAAGGCGCTGAACGGACCCCAAATGTTGAGCGTGAAAGATCAGCGCTCGCTGTATTACTACCGGCAGCACAAAAGCAGCGAGCGCACTGACTGTGATTTACTATCTCAGATGCCGATGGCGGACTCCTCTTGTCGGCGGGGATTGGTGCTTTCGCCTCCGACCGACGCGCATGCAGACAAAGGTTGCGGACGCGTAGGAGCATGCATTTGCGCTGCTCGGAATGAGGCGGGGCGACAGCTTGAGTGGGAAGTCAACAATGATATCGGTGCCAGGCGTGGAAAGTCAGTGCTGCCAGAACGCTCAAGATACACGTACAAGAACGATCATTCCTACCGGCTGGTCCTTCTTGACCCCCATTCCGGACGCACATTCCTTATGTGACCAGGAATCGATGCGGGTGAAGTTGAGGGTCAGATACAGACGTACTACACGCAACGTTCTGGGGTGTCTTGAAGAACGGGACTACGATCGGGATCGGCGGGTATGCCTGGCCTCAGGGCGAGCCTCTCTGCCACAGAGGTGTTCATATGTAAACATACCCCGTGGAGCTGCTGAGAGCGAATTGCGCAGGCGAAGTGCAATAGCTCTGGGGACGCGCCGGACCCAGGCACGTATGTTTGTCAGGATGATTGAACAGCCGGACGTAATTGCCATAAACTGACCGATATAGCAACTCTAGTTACACGGACGCGGCGACATCGCCAGTCGTCATCGGAAGCCTAGCCAGCGATCTTTGATAAGTCACTGGGCGAACAAAGAACTGTATGTGTAGTAGAATTGTATGGCAGCTCACCAGCCAACGAATATGATGTCCGAGCGGCGTGTTCTACAATCACCGCCCGCCGTACACCAACTCTTGAAATGTCAGATACGCTTGCGTCGGTGCTATTGTCGCTGGGGTGCTATGTCTCTGGATGAGCCGTCGAGTTCGGAAAACCCCACGGAAACACAGTGATGTGACCGGTACATGCTGTCATGGGCTGGAAAGCGCAAGTCAGTCAGTCACACGCAAGTAGAACTAGAAGCAGGCGAAGGACGACACACCCAGAAGTTCTACTGGTCAGCGGTGGATGTTCGGTCGCTTCGGTACATCTTGCACGGCTAGAAGAGCTCAGGGCCTTTATCGCTCAGAGGTGCGGAATCCGAGAGAGGGGTACTCCGCTCAAAGCTTAAAGGTGCGAAGGCAACCCCCGATAGACATTCCATTACATCCGGAGTATGTGTTGAGGCTAGCAGAGACAGTATAAGTACCTGGTTCGCCTCGGACTTGCGCTTTGACGGACTTCTCGGGGCGGCAGTACTAGGTTGCTTCGCGCTGATGCCTGGCGCTGTAATGCATCCGGGAAAGGCACCAGGCGCCATCCAAATCTGCTATATCAAGCAGAAACCGTCAACTCAGCGCTGACGGTGCAGATGCATGACTGCTGAGACGGCGTCAGGGTTGACGCGTTGACGGGTGCCGGCCTGTGGTCAGTCCAGTTCAGCAGCTGGCAAGGCATGTACACTTGACTCGGGTTCGATAGAGCCGCGGTCGGGATCCACAGGATCTTGATGTGAACTGCTGGAGGGATTGAGCGATGTGAGAGCGCATCGTGGCCTGTCTCCGAATTGGACGCCGCGATTACGGTATGCATCGCACACGCGTATGGGGAGGGTGTCATGGCGAGCGTAGTCTGAATTCGCGGGCGGGGAGTGTGGGTGGCATCCCCGAAGGTCTGGAATCGTAAATCCGCGCCCTTCTGGAAAGGCAGAGGTTAGCAGGGATATGATGGGACGTAACGCGGCGAGGTGTAGAGCACAAATAATCACGAGAGCGGCAGAGTCATCAGGAGCGGTGGTAGGCCGTGTTTGCGCGGAACAAACACCGTCTCTCCCAGGGGTTGCGGTTTCCCTGCATAACCAATTCCACGTTGTTCCTCCGTCCCAACAAGCAGAAACGAACACAGAAATCGGTGGCAGACCGTTCGTTATCTGACAACGGTCCGGATGTCATACGGCTATTCATCTGCAAAAAGGGACTGCACTGCCCACCGACATAAATCAGCTCCAGATCGCCTTCGACAGGCTGCCGTCCATCTTGGGAACACCACTTGAACAACATCACGGTATATATAAGACTCACCTCTGATCCTTCGGGTTCTCATCCTTGCTCCCGAATCCCAGCTGCCATGAGCACTTTCAGCCTCCGCCCTGTCTCGCATTCGGACAGGTCCTCTTCACCAGGCACAAGCACCGCCAGCGATCGCTCGCCGCCGCCGCGGGGGCTGCGCGCGCAGCTCTCACCGTCTTCGCCAGTGGACCTTTCGCGTCCTCGACGGCCGCTGTCGCCAACCTCGCTGCGAGGTGAGTCGCACTCAGACCCCCTTAGCCGCCCACAATGACCCCTTCGCCGCCAGACCTCGACCTCTCGCTAGAGCGCAGTGTCGGTCCGCGGAAGTACCCCGCACCGCCGACGGGCCACGAACTCATGGCCCTCTTCCCTCCTGCACCTCCTCAGGGTGTGATCTTTGGCGGGCCGACGAGTACGTTCTTCCAGCGGGAGGAGAGAGCATTCTTTGCCCAAGCCGGAAGGGAGATTGTTCGCGTGCATATTGAGGTCGACCTGGAGTTGAAGGATGGAGAGTCGGCTATGGCAAACAAGCCGCGGTCCCGCGACGGTCCTGGCCGGGCAACGTCGCGTCCATACCCTCCCACAAACCCTGCGTCACATCCAAAACTGCACCCCCCGCCTCAGCTCTCGCCGAATGATGAGCATACCGCGCAGTACCCTCCGACCCACACCGGACGAACACCGCGAAGTGGGCCGGTCTCAGTCACGACGCAGCCCGTCTTCCCGATAGCGTCACATCCTTCTCCTCAGCATCCCTTCCCACCCAATGTCCACCCTTCGCCGAACTCGCAGCATGCAGGGTTTCCTTTGCGTGCGCCTTCGCACGAGCGCCCTCATCATCTAGCCGACGCTGGTGAGACGCTCCAGGAGGACTTCCGCGATGACCCTGACGAAGCATGGCGGAGGCCAATGCCACATAATCAACGTCGGCGCGCTGGAAAGCACACAAAGCGCGTCGTAGTGAAATGAATCGAGGGTTCGATTCATCGATCTCGACGGCGAGCTTGATCGGTATTCCCGAAAATCATGGTATTTCGTACGCGAAACCGCCACGCCTTCTGTACTCACGTTAGCTCTCGGCACCCTTGTATTCGACACATCCCTCTCACCGTTTTGCATTCCTACGAGTAGAAATTTCATCCTACTTGACAACCATTGTCTTGGCCATGCTACGAATAGAGTATATATTATTACGACAGTACGACGAGCATTATATTCGTACACACCTTGCTCCAAGCATCGAGCACGCCCAATCCCTCCCAGACAGCTGTGCGAATTCACTAGTGCTAGACCGCCTTCTCCATCCTGAGAGCTGTCAGATAGAGATCTCATTTAATGCGCGAACCGGGGGCTGTGATCACGATCGAGGCACGGCAATCGCCACGAGAGAAGCAGATCCATCGTGCTCGTTCCCGCCTGGGTATGGGCGACCCGGAAAGAGAACGATGACGCCCGCTGACGCCCATCGATAGCTCCCGGTGTGCATGCAGGCAGCGTGTTGCGAGCCGCGAACGCCTGGGAGAGCTCCGAGACACGGAATTCGTGCGCGATGGGCCGCTGCATCTTCATGACGGCACCGGCTTAGAGGAAAGCGAGGTGCGAAAGCGACCGACATGTGGCCTTGCGCCGCGCCAACGTGCGGTTCATCTCGCGGGAAGTACACGACCATCGCCTTGAACAGGGTCTGAGGGATTTGCGGCTGCTCTCTTTCGTGCTTTGGATTCATGAAATGTTCTCGCTGCATGTGGCAGTCAGCACAAAATGATGAGACATTCGAACTGAGGATTTGGTATGCACTTACAAATAACGCCCGATGTTTCCGATACACTCACGATAAGAGCCCTACGCCAGTTACACGTAAAAGGCGGATTATCGGGAGCGAACGGTGGATCTACGCAGTGTATCCAATCCCATGCCAAAGTTGTGCAAGGCAGGCCGGGGAGCAATGAATCCCCCAAATGGCTCGCACGCACAGGGGTTGAGCGGAAATTGTGCGACATGTATGCGCTTGTCCGGTGACCACACGATACTGCACAGGTTAGCATGCTAGCCTTTTTTAGAGCCCGAACGATTCATGATGCTGCAATCCAGTTGCGTGAGAGCACGTTGTTTGTCGAGTGCGTCAGTGTCGCGGTACTTTCTATTTGAACAGGACCGCTGGGTGGCCCTGTAGAAAATCAGAACATAGATATTCGTTTGCATCTCACTTGAACATGGTCTCGCCTTCTTCCCGACAAGAGCTTGAGGTAGAATCCTAGGTGGTGAAATTCCGACATTTGAGCACTCCCAGCTGGGGACGGATGGCGATTGTATGCGGGGCCGAAACTAGAAATAATGCCGATTAATTAGGCGCAAGTGAAAGGTCAATGATAATTCACACCCACGCCCATGAGCGGGAATGAAGGGGCCTACAAGATAGAAAATAGATTAGCATGGTGGAGAAGTAGGGTCACGGCAGTTGAGTGCAGTGAGTAGGGTTTCGTCGGCGGAGGCAGGAGACTACAACGAAGGAGCGTGTCCGATAAGTGCTCAAGAGATCGGTGCCACAATATCTGAAGCCACGTCAGTCACCTGTCCCTGATTCATGTTGGCGGCGTAGGCAGGGTCTAGGGATGGATTGTATCTCGTAACCGCAGTGGGAACAACTATGCCGGGGGAAGGTCTAGAAACGCGCATGGATCTTCTGAAATGCATTGTTCGCATGGTACGAGTTGAAAGAATTCACGTCAGGATAGCTAGGCGGCCATGTCAGTTCTGAAGACCCCGCGATCCTAGACACGCATCCTCAGTGATGACGGTAGTGAATACACGTACACCCTACAGCAAGGTTCACCCTCAAGGGAGCGATTTGTCTTCTCAGGCGCATGTAGTTGAACTGACGTATGAATATGGATACTTCGGAACGTCTGTGCTTACCTGCAACGTCATAGATCGAACTCGCACTGACGATGCTTTCCTGAAAGCTCGACAATTAGATAGACGTACTGTGTGTCAATGCCTCGGATGATTACCAGCCGATTATTACTGTGGACGAGACGGTGAGAAAGTGACTTGCATGTAAGCACTCGGCTAATGAAGCTTAATGAAGAGTAGGTAACAAGTTTTACATACGTTGTACCCAATGTCACCGCATATTGATGTTCTAGCTGCATGGCTGCCCTCTCATTCTCTACATTTCACCGGGTATGATAAAAAGGTCTATTGTCCAGAAGAGTTGGTCGACGTGAATCAATCTTGACTTTGAATCTGAATAGTATCCTAACCTCAGATCAGTACAGTTGCCTTTCCACAGACTCCGTCTTCGCAAATACTCACGAAGATAGAAGAATATCTAATATTTAACACGCATATACTCTGCTCTGAAGATCGGAAATGTCGTGACTAGGACGAACGACGAAGGTTGTGACAGAAATAGTGGGAATCGGGATTTGCTGAGCCTATAAACTTCAATCTCCGCGAACGTCCGCCGGATCGTTATCGACGCTGATTATACTCGTACTGTAATTACCACTGCAGTACACACTGTAATATACAACGACCATTCCTCACAGTCATCAGCCTGAAGAGACCTCCTGGTCGCCCTTGCGGACACTTCTTGCAGGGCTAGTCATCTGTTACCTGTCTTACACCCTCTTCAATTCGCGCAGCCAAGGGACCATGGTGAGTAGCTTCTTACGCGGTTCTACCGGCTTCGACGCAGCGCGGAGTGCTCACGAACATCCGGCGAACCCTATCAACATACCCTTACCACGGATGTTCTCCAACGGGCTCGTATCTACCGGCATATTGTCGTCGTCGCGTCGCATAGTCGAGCAAACGTATGGATAAGCAGACTGAGGAGAAGATCGCGCAATTCTGTGCAGTTACTGGAGCATCGTAAGTCTTACCCTTCTTATACCCGTGCAAGTCATGTGCATACTCGCGTCCGCACCGCTTCGATGGGCGGATTTGGCAAAATCACGCTCGGCACTGACCAGCAACGAAACAGGACTCGAGACGCAAAGAAGTTCATCGAGAAGTACAAGCGACTCGAGATTGCAATCGACGCCTACTACAACGAACCCATGATGAGCCGACAGCAACCGCCACCTGCGCCGTCTACGAGCAAGCTCAACCAACTGTTTGACCAGTACAAAGGTACGTGCCTCGATATCATGCGTATTCTCAGTCGTCTAATAAATGTGGACTTTATTCAGATCCAGATGGTGAAGATATCACTGTTGACGGTACCATCAAGCTCTGTGAAGACCTCGGCGTTGATCCAGAGGATGTCGTCCTGCTCGCTGTCGCATTCGAGCTGAAGTCTCCCGGAATGGGTGAATGGACCCGGAAGGGCTGGGTGGACGGATGGAAGGCAGTAGGGTGAGCAAGAGCAAGAGCAGGACAAGTTTCTGTGAGATCTCATTTTGCACCTAGATGTGACGCTTTACCCACTATGAAGACCGGCCTCTTGAGGCTACGGGACAGACTGGGCTCAGACGCCACATACTTCCAGCAAGTATACAACTACGCGTTCGAATTCACAAGAGCTCCAGGCCAGCGTAGCCTTGGTATGCTTGGTCTCCTGATCAACTGTTCAAAGTACTGAGCGAGATGCGCACAGGAATCGACATGGCCCAGGGCTTCTGGGCTATTCTCCTCCCACATGGTCTGCAAGGTGGCGCACTCTCTCATATCACTACTCATCAAGATGGAGACGGCGATGACCGTATGTCTGGCGATGAAGAGGAAGGATGGCAGGACGAGCACACGCAGTGGTGGATTGAGTTCTTGGAAGAGAAGAAGCTAAAAGGCGTGAGCAAGGATGTCTGGCAGATGGTGAGAGATATGTTTCCTGTCGTTTCCGACATGCTTACATGGTATAGTTCCTCGAGTTTGTCCGCACAATCGACTCGAAGTTCGAGAAATATGATGCGGAGGGTACGTCTAGCTCGCTTACGACAAGAAATCAGCTAATCGGCCCTCATCATGCTTGTAGCGGCTTGGCCTTCCACGATAGATGACTTCGTCGAGTACGCAAAGAATCGCGTAGCAGTTGGACATTGATCCGTAGAAAACGCATACATCTTCTACTTGTTGCTTGCTTGTTGCGCCTGCCAATGCGGAGTTGGGTATGCATGATATCCTCACGGTGTCAGCAAGCCATGAAGGGTCTGTATAGTTGCTCAAACCAGTCTTTCAGAGGTTTCCATGTACCCGTTTGTAATGGATGTGAAATGGAGTTCTTTTGACAGATTGACCGAAAAATGGACTTGAACGACAAACAAAGGTCAAGCAATATGTCAGTGAGGCTATACCGCAATAGTGCGTACACAAGCGGTCCTCCACGGCATTCGGTGAGCGTAGACGTCAAATATTGCATGAGTCTGGTGTGCCAAGACTCTCGGTAAGCAAGTGGGAATCCCTCAGAGACGAAGAAGAGATTGCAAGCCAATCCATCAAAATGAGATGCTGTCTAACAACACCCTTACGGCACGCTCGCGGGAGAAAGCAAGGCTGGAAGGAACGACGAGTCTTTCTTCAAAGAGAATTTCAGGGATCCCGCGGACGCGGTCACCGCGGCCACCAACTTTGTTGCCTCGCTGAATGTCGAACATGCGTTGTTAGCGACAACGATACCGTTCAAGGAGATTATTCTCACCTGGCTGTGATGCGTGCCACGACCTCCGCACCGTTCCCTGCTAACCACAAGATATCAACGTAGATATTGGCTGCAGTCAGACCGAATGACTGGAGCAGGGCGTCTTGAAATGCTTTGCGCACCGTGAGTCCGTCAGAGCATGCCGGACTGATGGAAAAACGTAGGTAATGGTTCCCTGTGCTGCCTAACATCGTCGCCGTGAGAAGCAACGACGAGAACGTAGCGAACTCGCACAAGGTGACACAAAATGTGACCATCACCAAACGTCACAATTGATCACATGCTCGTGATTTGCATCACGCAATGACGGTGGTCACAATCGTGGTGTTCGCCGCGCTTTGTACTCGCCTCTCTCTTCTCGTCGTCGCTTGTTTATCTGCTTTTTTATTCTCTAACTGCACTATCTAGTATATCAACGACTAGTCTAATAACCCGTCGAGTTAATGGCCCAACATGATACCCACCCTCAAAGCCAAAGTCAATCATCGGACGCGAGGTGTTGTGGCGTCGTACAAGAGGCCACCTCCAAGTCGCTTGACAGGAGAAATAAGCGGAGGGAAAAGCCGCAACCGTGGATTGTACTCAAGATGACAATTGGCTTTGCACTGGGCATTATTGCCTACGCCTCCTATGTGTACATAGGCAGGTTCTGTGTTCCTATGCTGAAGAGCAAGGGGGGTAGTCTGGGAGGACGGCAAGTTGGAGGTGAGTACGAGAGCTCCTCACTAGGCGTCAGACCTCTCAACTATAGTTCTAGTTCCTTTCTTGGTCATATTCTGTATCCTGCTAATCATGATGTTGTGGGCTTATGCATTGGTATGGTGGTTGTGGTCTTGCTCCGACAACTTCGTTGAACCTTTGCCTAGGTCGTCCTGACAAGTCCCGGATATGCTCGTGACGTAAGTAGGAGCGTGTTGCAGCTGAACACAATCTTGACGCTCCTCATAGTATGTTGAGAGGTCACCGCCACCGCAAGTCGCGCTCAGGCCTGTCCCTCGCTGGTGGGATTCCAGCAGCGACCTAGAAGGGGGCCAGTACGAATACACATCGAACTCAACCCATGCTAATGGAGGCGCACAAACCAATGGTAGTTCAACCCTGCAGTCCCTACCGGTACCTCACGAGAAGCCTATCCAGCAGCAGCAGCAAGGTAGTTCGCTTCCCTATATCGCTCGATGCAGCGCTGATTTCTCTGACAGACGACAACTCGGGCGTCGCAGATGCAATTCGTCCTGTGCAGGTCGCTCGCGCTCACGCTGAAACGGATGATAACGGCGCGCTGCCGCCGTCATCGGATGATGGAGCCAGGGGACTACCTATGATGTTCACCAGGAAACTACCCATGACTCCAATCATGCGACCCGAGTATCGATACTGCAACAAAGACGGGTTCGTGAAGCCACTGCGGGCGCACCACTGTCGGGCCTGCGGGACGGTGAGCTTGAACGATAAAGCTTCCAAGATCGGGTCTTGACTCTAGTGGGCAGTGCATTTTGAAGTACGATCACCATTGTCCATGTGAGTACACGTCTGTGCTGATATACGAGAATAGCTGAACCCTTTCCAGGGATAGGGCAATGTGTCGGAGCACGCAATCACAAGGTATGCTCTTGAGCCGGCCGTTTCAGTCATGCTCAAACACTCCACCAGTTCTTTGTAAACTTCCTCCAATGGGCAGGTGTCTTTTGTATGTGGACGTTTGCAACCTTAGTCGCTGGAGTGGTTCAGGAAAGCCGGAACGGAAACCTTGACCCCCAGTACATTGTTATCATAGCGCTGTAAGTTGGGCAACTTCTATGCCATTGTCGGGTTTGCCTAACTAGCCTGTGCTTCCGCAGAGCCGGGCTGTTTATTCTTTTCACCGTGTCGCTGCTCTTCACACACGTCAGACTGATCCTCCTGAATCAGTCGACTGTCGAGTCACTCAACATGCAGCGTATGAAGGAACGTGAGAAGTCCGTTCTCGCTCGGCACTATGCCTGGTATCAGTTTGGGTGAGATATACTCCGTTCGTAGTCGTTCGACCGTGATATGATTCTAATATTATCTACAGGGCCAAACGACAACTCAGGAAGCAATGGGACCGGGAGTGGGGTGACATTGACACTGAGGCCAACCTTTGGTGGCTGGGCAACACTCGCGAAAACTGGGTCTCTGTCATGGGTCACAACGTATGGCAATGGTTTTGTATGTCGCACGCTCACTCCTGCCTTCGTACCTGTCACTGACGTATGTCGTAACTTCAATTGCAGTGCCAATAGGCTCCAGCCCTTCGGACGGTCGTCATTGGCTACCTAACCCTCGGTTTGACTCCGAAGGCAAGCCACGCCCACGTAGCCTATGGCCAGTGGCTTTGCAGTGATACATAGAAGACACATCTCTACTGTAAGTTCTTTACCTACTTACCCCTCATGATGAAACTTTCTGACACGCGTAATCTGACTTTTTCCTCCCAGAGACACCCTCACGGATTGTATTCTGGGCCTCCGCACTATACCGTACCCTCACTATCACCACTAGTCCTGTATTTTTATTCCTTCCATGACGTCTTTTGCATAGTAGTTGACACCACGTAACTCGATGGCTGGCTCAATATCCGGCTCGATGTTGCACCCGTTCGCTCGCAAGTGTATGCGTTGGCTGCAGCCCCAAAAAATTTGTTCTGTTGTTCTTCATTTCTTCAATGCAGGGCTAGAACCGACGCACCGTGACTCACGAGGGGCGCCAAGATCCGTGCAGTCGCGCTATTTCCTTTTGTAGCGCCGGGGGCAACTCCAGTCTCGTGAATGCGGAGGAGCTCAAAACGGCTTTACCTCACACTGCCATCATCCATCATCCTCACCGCCCAGTATCTACACGCTCACTACAATGGCACCAACTGCAACGTCTACAAACTCTATGACCACGAACGGCAAGCACGAGATCGTCAAGAACAAGAACGGAGCTTCCACGGGCACCAACGGCCACGGGAACGTTCACCTCAGTTCGGCGGACGTAATTCACCTCGAGCATGAGTATGGCGCACACAAGTCAGTAGTTCTTCCCGAAACTGCAGGAGATGATCTGGTCACATAAGCTTCTCCGGTGCTCGTCGTTGACGCTACTCTAGCTTCTCCTACCCAGAGCGCTGGCCAGATGTCGCGAGAGTGCCGGAATTTTGGCACATTTGATCACAGTCGTTCGCTGTTCCTCTTGCCTCGTCTCCGAAACATACGTGCTGATCCGTGCGTGCTCTGTCGGCAGTTACCACCCGCTCCCGGTTGTGTTTGAATCCGCGAAAGGCGCAAAGTGAGCGGTTTTCGCCAGGGTTGCTGGTGACCTCATCTGATGCCTATGTCGGCAGAGTATGGGACCCAGAAGGCAAGGAGTACATTGACATGCTGTCGGCATATTCGTGAGTTAGTTCTCGCAGTGGTGGTGGTTAAGAATGTAATCTTACTTTTGTCCGCTGCGTAAAAGTGCCGTCAATCAGGTAGGAACCTTGGTCTATGCTTCGCACCCAAATTTGTCTAACAAAGGACACGCACAGGGCCACTGCCACCCGCGCATCCTCGCGACGCTCGTAGAACAGGCTCAGAAGCTTACGCTGTCTTCGCGGGCATTCTACAACTCTGTGTTCGGGAAGTATGCCCAGAAAGTTACTTCGATGTTCGGCTTCGACATGGTGCTGCCGATGAACACTGGAGCCGAAGCTGTTGAGACTGCCATCAAGCTCTCCCGCAAATGGGCCTACGAAAAGAAGGGCGTACCCGAGGGGCAGGCCATCGTGCTCAGTGTGGCAGGAAACTTCCATGGTCGTACTATCGGTATCATCAGGTTTGTGGAGAGCGCTTGAGTTTGGAAGCGTCGCCGCTTACTGTGGGCTGTGCAGCATGAGCACCGATCCGGAGAGCCGCACAGGCTTTGGTCCCTACCTGCAAGGTGTTGGTCCAACCTTCGACGACAATGGCTCCTCCCGGACCATCCGCTACGGGGAAATTGCCGACCTGGAACGTGCCTTGGAGCTCTATGGCAGCCAGGTGGCTGGCTTCCTCATTGAGCCCATTCAGGGCGAGGCAGGGTAAGTGCTGCTGTGTCGCGCCGCTTGCGTCAGCTAACGGGCCGGCGCATGTGCAGGATCGTCGTTCCTCCAGAGGGGTACCTCGCCAAGGTCCGCGAGCTCTGTACGAAGCACAGAGTATTGCTCATCTGCGATGAGATCCAAACAGTCAGTAGACCAGCTGTGTACATCATCCATCGGTGATTGACAGTGGCGTCAGGGTCTCTGCCGGACGGGCAAGATGATGTGTTACGAGTATGACAACATTAGGCCAGACATTGTATTGCTCGGCAAGGCCCTCTCAGGCGGGAGTAAGCTGCATATGTCCTTCTCCGAGAGAATCCCGTCTCGCAGTCACTGACCTGCTCAACAGTGTACCCGGTGGCGGCGGTTCTGGCTGACCGCGATGTCATGTTGTGCATTCGCCCGGGCGAGCATGGCAGCACGTATGGAGGGTGCGTCCTCTTTTCGAGTATCTGCCAACGCCTGGTCTCACGTCGGGTTCGCTTGCTGTTACAGCAACCCGTTGGGATGCGCCGTGGCTATGACTGCCCTCGATGTTCTTGTCGACGAGAAGCTTGCCGACAGGGCGTACGATCTGGGCGAGAAGTTCCGTGCAGCCGTGACTGCGATCAATTCGCCTCTCGTGAAGGCCGTCCGTGGCCGAGGGCTGTTGAACGCCGTCGTAATCGATGAGAGCAAGAGTACCCGTGGGCGTACCGCTTGGCAGCTCTGCTTGCTGCTAAAGAGTAGGGGCGTGCTCGCCAAGCCGACACATGTCAACATGTGAGTTCCAATCTTATAGTCTTCACTGCAGTTCCCTCACGCTCGGCAAACAGCATTCGGTTTGCGCCTCCGCTGGTGATTTCTGAGGAGGATCAGATGAAGGCCGTCTCTATAATTGGCGAATGCCTAGAAGATCTCGACAAGGTCCGTACCCAACTTTGTGTTCTGCGGTCGCGCGACTGACCATTGACCCTATAGCTCGAGGAGATTCCAGGCGAGGCCGATAGCGAGAAGGGCTTCCAGGAGGTGCTCGACGACTAGGCGTTTCTGGGTCGCATTGACTGTCTCAGGGTTCCGTATATTGTGTTACCACCCCATGCCGCCTCTGCAATGTATCACTAACACATCGTGTCTTTCTAGCATACATGCATGTACTCGTATAGGACTTAACTCAGACTATATCATCGTGCTGTTAAGCGAAGTCGTGTCCGTGGTCATATGTGCCCCAAGCGCCGAAATTGACAGGTGCACAGCATGCCTCTGGACGGGATTTACGCTGAAAGACATCGCTCAACGAGAAGGATCGAACGAGTCAATCGAGATACGGCTTGATGCTTCGCGACTTCAAGGGGATAAGTGCGTAAAGCGTCCGAAGTGCAAGGGTCCTGCAGGTCAACAAACGGGCCCGCAACTCTGCGACGGATGAAGTACGCAAAAACGTTCCCGCGCGTGCCCTACGCATTGAATACAGAGCCAGCCTCAGCGAGATAGCACGGACGGAGGTATCAGTCTGCCGTACTATTCACCCTTCCTACGATGCTCACCAACACGTAAACTGGAGTCATTGGAAGGGTTGGGTGGCGCCTCGCATCGATAATGCCCGCGGTACGCCCTAGGAGAACTGTGCAGGGATCCTTACTAACGGCCGTTCCCTCCTTTGGTAATCCAGTCACATGCCCCCATATCTAGTGCTTTGCGGGGGTGAAAGCCCTTTCCGAGCGCAAACGCTAGATTACTCTCCGGTGGGCTGTTCACTATCGGACACTACAACCCTGTCGTACGCGCCAACCAGGGTACAGCTGGTCCCTCCATAATGCGCCCACCCGCAGACCTTCGTTGACAGGAAGACACATCGCAGCTCCCCTGCATTTGACGTCGGCCCGGATCAGCTTACGACAAGATGGGCTGTCAGGGATGATGGAATCAAGTGGCTGCACCGGCCGCTATCCTCGAAACGTCTCTCGAAAGACAGGGAGCGGCTGAAGGCTTGCCTCGGGAAGGGACTTGATTAATTGATGTCGCTGACCTCGTTTTTAGAGACGCGTTAGTAGGGTCGACGCAAATGAACGACTGCGGTGTAGTGCTGTCCGTTCATTACCGATGACAGGTTCAACAACGCTGATCTCTGCTGCGTGTACCAGCATCTCTCTGGGCGGCGGCCTCGCCTAGGGTCACACGTAGCCCGTTCCCGCCGACAGCCAGCAATTTTTTTGCAGAGCGGGAACGCACGAAAATAACTGTCGTCTAGTACGACAGCGGAAAGGGTCAAGAATGGCATAGGTCGAAAGCATGCTCCAGTACGTTGCGAGGGGCAAGGTTTCGGTAAAAGCCCGTCCGTTCATCATGGTTACCTTATACGGCGCTGTCCCAAACGAGATCAAGACTAAGGCTTGGGCTTCAGGTACGTCAAAATCGGTCAGATGTGGCGGCTGCTTCCTTTATATTCAATATTCAATTAGAAGCAAATATCTTCGGTGGTGCACAGAAAAAGTTTCAACCTCATCAATGGCTGTCGAACACTACGGGTGCCAAGTTCATCGTATTGCGCTCATGGCGGACCTTTCGCTTCGATGGGCAGACGGTTACGTGGAATGGGAGTTGTTCAGCTTGGAACGCTCCGTCGGGGTAGTCGGGACATATTGTTTGCAGGTAACTGTGAGATTCCACTGCGGTCGTGTAACCCGTTCGCGCCGTTCTGAAGCCTGATCTTAGAAGGTTATCGCCCCGGAGACGTGGAATCCGGCCTTGGCTTGGCTTGTAGGAGCGGTGACGCTCGCCGACGAGGCCACGCACGGCCATCTGCGTGTCGTCCGAGACGGCAGCGGCGACCCGGGCGCCTCGCATGTGGCGGGCGTCCTCACGTCCGTGTACTGTGGACGTGCATCCGCCCCTTCGGAAGGACGGGACATTATTTATGCGGTCGTGGGTTGTCGATATAACCCGCAGAGTTCCTGAAATGATTTGTATTGAGACTCAGCCCTAGGTCGGCCAAGATTGCCTCGTGGCGCCGGCAGCACTGTATATATTCGGGTTGGGATGGTTCAAAGGCTCGATAT
This sequence comes from Phlebiopsis gigantea 11061_1 CR5-6, assembly GCA_000832265.1. Lineage (NCBI taxonomy): Eukaryota > Fungi > Basidiomycota > Agaricomycetes > Polyporales > Phanerochaetaceae > Phlebiopsis > Phlebiopsis gigantea. The sequence goes on along the minus strand of KN840638.1, from coordinate 27,645 downwards.
AAAGCGAGTCTACCCTCTCACCTGTCGTGCCACCCAATCTTGCCGACCGACTTCGCTTACTTTCTTTCATCGCGATGAGCACGAGTCAGGTACGTGCTTCTTTTGGGGTCCCACGGACGACCGTTCAAACGCCTGTGTAGACGAGTAACCAAGGCCAACAGCAAGAAGGTGAAGGCAGGATACCGCGAAGAACACCGATGGCCTGTCAGTTTTGCAGAGGTGCGCTCCCCGCTCGGCCCTGCTGTGCCGTCTGGTGATCATGGCTCATTTATTCGTCATCCGACCCTAGGGCGTAAGCTGAAATGCGATGGGCGCGCCACATGCGGCAACTGCGAGCGTCGCGGGATTTCCTGTACATATGTACCAGTGTGCGTCCCCTCTGCGATACCGTTGTGTCGCTCTATGCAGACTAACTTGCCACGCCTTCTAGGTCCGCCCAGCAGAAGTAGTCTCTGTGCCACTCTTGGGCGCGACCGCTCATCCAGGTTGGACGTGTTCAATCTTGCGTCTCGTACCCACCGGGACTCCGTTATCGCTCGAACATCTCGAGGATAGGTGGTCTCAGATATACCCTATGATCGTTCTAATCCATACCCATCCAGCGCTGTACCCAACTTTGTACTCGCTTAAGCCGCGCCGCGGCCGGTTCACCGCAGGCCTTGTTAAAGTTTCCCCCTATACACTACGTCATGCCTTGTTTCTGGCCTCGGCTCGCCATTCAGATGGACGCCGGCACCCCGCAGGCAAGTAGGCGCGATGTTTACAGCAGACTTTTTTCGATCGCACACTAAGCCAAAAGCGGCATATGTAAGCACGACCTGGACCATTCACTGCAACGTGTTATAGTCCGTTTTGGTAAGACTGTGCCGCAAATTAGTTCAGTGAGGGGCTCGTGTACGCCGTCGACAACTAAAACGTCCGTGCCAAGAGTCTGGGGTGACAGAATTAGAATCAAATAATGCGCTGGAAGCCGTAGCAAGCAATACTTGAAAGTAGGCAAACACCGGTGAGGCGATGCTTGCTGTTTGACAGATGTATGATACATGAACCTACCAAATATTTCCTCACCGGTGATGACGGCTGCGATACAAGGCATGCCACGGTCATAGGACAATGTATCATCCGTGCCGAAACCAAATGCGGGGAAGAACAAACGCTAGCTTAGACATAAAGCCAGGTGTTGATCGAGGAGCATCAGTCTCGTGCGGTGGCATTGATTTGCATGCTGGTGCCTGTACTAATGAGCAGATTGACAGCCTGATCATGGAGTCAGTCCGAGCGTGGGTCTCGAAGCATGGTCGCTGTCGTCGGACGGTTCATACTCATAACGTAATACGCTTTTAGGCGGTATACATCAAATTCGTCAAAATCTAAGTACATAGTAGTACTGGTCCATCCAAGGATAATTCTGATATAATAAATTCTCCCGCGCAGAGAAGGCCAATTGTCATCGTGCGAAGAAAGCAAAACTGACCCGCCAGCTAACCCGCGACGCGCGGAGCTAACTTGAGACGCTTACTACCTCTTGCGGTGCCTTAGCTGTTCTCAGCGACGATTGGCTGAAATAACCTCAAAATGGTAGGGTACAGATTCAGATCTTCTTGTGAATCTGCAGAAATCTTAACCCTCGAACAGGACAGGAGGAATGGCCGCATCCACAAATAGGCAATATTTTGGAGTCTGCCAGAGCCCCTGAGAAGGCGAAGTGAGAAACATGCTCAAGCTCAATGTCTCAGTAAAGTCAGCTCTTTCTTTCCGCATCAACTCTAGTAAGAACGCCGCGGTAACAACCCCACGAGGTGATATATAACCTAAGGGTCCAGCGCGGCTGGTTTCGTAATACCGTCTTGCTCAGCCAAGTATTGCAACAGAAATTTATGCAAGGTTTTCACGTCCCGCACCTGCGATCCCAACTCAGTTCACCAGTCGCTACTTTCCAAGGACAAGAAGCGCCGTCACCCGTGTACGAGAAGCGAAATGAAAACATCGACCGGGCTAGCATAGATAAAGCAGAGTTCCTTGGGGGTTGCTCCGATACATGAATACATTACTACATTATACACTACGCCCAGTGAATCCGCTAGAAGGATCGTCACTGGATTTACTGCACGTCTGCCTCACCTTGGGACTGCCGCACACGGCTGCGAGTCGACGGTGTTCGTAAACTGCCGCGTCCGTATATGAATGGCGAAGTCTACAAGCTCGCGAGTTCCGCATCTCACCTGCTTCTACAACTCAACGACCCTTGACTTCCTCCGCCTTCTGGTGGCGATAAAACACTTTTCGTATTGGGCACAAGCGTCCGTCGATCGTGGGCGACGCTCGCCGCGAAGATCATGAAGCGTTCTTGGTCGTGTATGGTATGTCCATGTCCATGTCGCGCTCTAGCGCAGCCGCACTATCTACGCCCGTCCAGGGGCTCTGCGACTACGGGGCTGTACTCCAGCTCGCGCCGTGCGCGTGGGCGGGTTCGCCGGGAGGAGATGGCGCCTCCACAGGCGATGCCAACACGATGCTGGCGGTCAGGCTGTTGCTCCGGCTTACAGACGGGCTGCCGGCCGCCTCGCTCATCGTCAGCGTGTTCGCGCGGGTGGGGGGACGCGAGAGGGTGTGCACGGAGCGGTCGCCACGCTGGCCACTCGCGAGGCTCATGACCTCCCGGGAACCGAGTGACTCTATCGTTGGCATCCGCTGGATGATCTTGCCCATGACAGGCACATACTGCGTGCCGTCCGTGTCCGGCTCTGGCGAGGAGGAAGGGAAGACGAAGCTGAGGTCGTCGTCGTCGGGATCGTGCCCGGCCAGTTCGAGCCCGGCCTCCGTCTCACGAGACACCTGCTCGACGAGCGCCCGGAACCGCTCCGCGAAGTCCTGCACCTCCTGCACCGGTGCGTGGGGGCGCGAGTGCTCCGCGACATGAGGCGTGGCCAACGCCGGCGACGCTCCGGACGGGGACGTCGACGAGCCCGCTCCGGTCAGCATGCCGTAACGCGACGATCGACCGTCTTGCTGCGGAAAATGGCTTCCTCCAGGGGATCCCTCTGACACGGCCTCTGTGTCGCCCGCAAAACGCAATGCTGGAGGCTCGCTGCCTGCAGATACCTGCGAGCGGTCCGTGCCTGGCGGCCGAACGAGTCTCGGTTGTCCGTCAGATGACATTCGTTTCGCGCTGACGCGGGACTTGGATCGTCGCAGTTTGCGAGGCCTGGAGGAGCTGGCGGCGGAGAAGCCGCTTTCGTGGGTAAAGTCGCTGTCCGAGCCGTAGGATACCTGTCCCACAATAGGGTGGGCCGATACGGGCGAGGTGACCGTGGAAGCCATGGTGACTAAACTCCGGGACGAATGAGTGCTGAGCACCCCAGCGGCAGAGTTGTAGGAAACGGAATGGGAATGGGTGCGTCCACTGAGGCGGCGAGATGGCATTCTGGTGACCAGGTAGCTGTACGACACAGCGTGAGATGCGATCTTGTGAGGAGTCAGTGACGCTCTGCAGTAGGCTAGAATGACGGAAGCTTACGATAACACCAGCGGTGAGAAACAGACGTATGACAGAGCCCGCGAGCCACGACCCCCAGGGGACAGCGTCGTTTACGTCACATTCGAATCCCGTGCCCGTCCATAGCACATCGATGTCCCAGTGACATCGTCCATGAATGGAAAGGCCGGGGTCTGAAGAATCTCGCCAGAGGGCGATGAACACCACATTGACGACTGCGGGACCGAGAAGAAGGAATGATGCCATATAACTTAGAAGAGCCTGTATCCGCGTATAACCAGAGCGAAATCGATATTTCCAGCCTAGATGAGGAGCAAGGAGCGATAGCAGTAGGGATGACACGAGCAAAGCGAAGGAAAGCGCCGCGGCACTGCCGAGGACAAGAAGCGCGATCTGACGATCTCGTGCGGTATAGATGGAGAAAGCGATAAAGTAACGGATTGTGTTGTACACGGCCCACACAGCTAACCATGACGAAAAGTCAGCGATGTGCCTTTGAGAAGTGAAGATTGCGCAACCGTCTCTCACCAATCACGCCTCTGAGGACGCGCTTCGCCCACCTCAGACGACGCAGCTTCCTGCGGACCTGGCGCTCCCACTGTCTCTTACGTTCCCGAGAGGTGACCGGGTTGCCAGTGAGTGATAGGCCGGTGGTCCAAGATGTCCGTGATGTCTCGGAATAGATTGGCTGGCTGGCCAGGATGTCCTGGTAGGCTGCAGCTTGGGGATAGGGGCCGTGAAGGAGAGGCTCGGTAGGGTGTGAATGTTCAGATGTAGAGGTCCGTACGGTCACGGATGACAAGGAAAGCTGGTGCTGTAGACCATTGCTCGGCCTGGAGAGAGGCGGCGGGGCAGGCGTTTCACTTGCGAACAATGCATGGTGTAGATATAGAGCAGCCATGCACGGTTGGATTTAGTTGCTCCACTCGTGTGCTGCAAGACCGTGAGCGTGAGTAGGGCCCAAGCACGAGGCGAGAAACAAATGCAGACCTTGTCGTAAGGAAACGAGAACCTCGTCCGGTCTCTGAGGCGTGCCTGTAAAGTCAACAGTCATACATGAACGCAGGAGACGCGGACGACGACGAGCAGACGCTCCCCCTGCGCATTTACGATCTGAGCTGTGAACCTATTCGTCGCCATCAGCTGGTGGCGTTGCTTGGTGATGAACTGTATCGGCTCAAGATAGATCGACACTCGTGCCCGTATATGGAAGGTGTAGTGGTTGGCATCTGCCAGCATCGGACCTGGACCCCTTCTCTCGCTCACTTGTCAGCGAATCGAGGGTCTGTATGCAGCGAGTTCTGTAATCTGCTTTGAAAACGATTTTGCTACGTTGGCCTCTTGTTCGCTGTCATCTACGATATCGAATCTAGCCCAGATTTGGGCACAGTTTCCTGACAAGAGGCTATGCGTTAGTGACTCAGTATAGTTTAGAGTCTGTATGACGCGTACCTTGACAGGCACATCTGAGCTTAATGTACAGGATATCTGTGCCACCTCGAGCTAAGGAGCTCCTGGAACTAGCGAGCGATCTCGAAGTAAATTACTAGCAAACAGGCGCTTGCGCAATACCTGGAAATTTATCGGCATTTTGACGAACCGTCATCGCTTCCTTATGCCCCCCATGCTCGCCGAGCGCAGATCGTTCTGAGTTGTCTGCAGTTTGCGCTAGGCCAGCAGACAGAGGGGCAACCACTGTTTGGAACGTCGCTCATCAACAGCATCCGCTATGTCTCGGTCGAGGGGGGCCAGTGCCTCGTCAGTGTCGACGACTTCAGACCCACAGCACGGAGGCGGCGAAGAGCCCGTCAATCGACCCCTCTTGGAGCATATGAAACATACACAAACGACCTCAGGGCCTGTCCAGGGGACCTCGAGGTATGGGGCAGTAGATTCGACGAGTATCTCTGTGAATACGAGGAGACGACCGAGCAGACAATCCAGTCCAGAGATTCGAAGACAGGACAGCCTGCTTAATCGAGTGCCTGAGGAGGAGTTCTCCGCCAATGTGGACGAGGAGATTGTGGAGGATCCTGAAGAGGTGGAGTGGTCTCTAGGAGAGCGGGGATTGTACTCTGGTACGTGTGTCGTACTGTTGAAACAGCTTCCCTGCTCTGAACGTGAGACAACTAGGTTCGTACCGCCGAATTGTTGCAATGCACACATTCGTGCCGGTTGTCTCCCTGTCGCTGTTAGCGTTCTTGTTTCTCTCTCCACATTTGTTCTGGAAGTACAGATCGAGACCCCCCGAGGCGCATCCGCCGTACTTCCCATCGCCACTTCCCGAACTGATACTCTCGTCTTCTGTGTGGGCACTAGCGTACCTTCTTCGCACACCCATCTTCTCTGTGGTCTCCTTCTTTCTCGACAAATTCCCGTCCGCCATCTCCTCGTTTTTCTTCAATGCTTCACACGTCCTCGTTTACAACTTCTTCCGACTGGCGCCTCTCCCCATCCTCCGCATCCGAGAACACATGCAGTACTCTAGAGCGTCATGGCACGACTCTGTCTTCTACCGCGTTTGGTGGTTGTCGCTCGGCTGGGCGACGATTGACGTCGCAGTCAGCATATGGCAGAGTTACACGCAGCTGAGCTTATATCGCAGCGTAATGGTCCCGGAAGAGCGCGTTCTGCAGGTCCTCGCCTCAGACAGCGCCCTCGGAAGCGCGTCGAACCTCCTCTCGCCCGCAGACGAGGTCTTGCCGCTCAGCCCGCGTCAGGAGATGCCGAAGACGCAGACACCGCGGACGCTGGACGACGCGATTCGTCTCGCGGTCGACCAGGATCTGGAACAGCTCGTCAATCTGAAGGAGCGCGAAGAAGTGGAGGAGGTCTACGGGCTCCCCGTTATCGTACGTTTCATGTGCCTTGTTCCTGTCGCAGCGCAGCTTGCTGACCCCGCGTCCTTGCAGAAAATTCCGGTGTTTGTGTCGTGCTTGCTGCGCGTCGACTCTATCCTGCTTTCAACTGGTATCACCATGACTCTTGCTGCGGCGTACCTAAACTCATCGCTATCGCTTTCCGTCGCTAACATCGCTACCCCTCCTCGCAATAATCGTCCGCTCTTGATCGCTCTCCCGCTCATCGTCCTGCTGAATCTCTTCCTCAATCTCATACATACTCCCCTCATACTTCCGCGGATTGGCGTACACAGAACAGCTTACATTTGCTTTGTACTTGGCTTGGGCATGTTCTTTATTGGCCTCGGTTCGTGGGGTGCTTTGGCTTAGTATATTCTTATCTTCACGTCTCTCGCCATTACTCTCGAGCAGTTTCTGATGTGGGCATGAAACTAACTATTCATTATCCACACGCTGTACTACTACCATACATGATTGCTATGAAAGTACGAAAGACAAACGAAAAACAATGAACGTCTAGGAGAGTTGAAGTCAGCGAAAGGTCATCACAAAAAGGACAAGACTATGAATCAGGTTCTCGATGCGTTTCAGCAGGTACTCCGCCCCCCTCCTTTTTGTACACCGGAGAGTTTGGTGTAGGCTTCGTACATTCGTGTCCGCCCATCGAATAGAATTTCATCCGAAGGCAAATCAAAAAGCGGCGACTGCTCACCTATTCCATATTCCTACACGGGCCCCTTCCACACACCCTACCCCCTGAGAGTTGAGACCAGATCTACAGAGAAAAACCGTTAGCAACACGTAAGAGGATGCGTGCGGAGAGAAAAGTCAGCCAAGGCTGAAACTATTTGGTATACGTTGTCCATCATGAACTGTCAGTCAGCAGTTGGACATGGTATAATCGTATCATCACCCAGAACGCAACTGCACGAGATGCTCACCTTCAGCATGTCTCAAACAACATCGGCGTGGGTGACAAGCGCATCTGAAAAATCCTGGAATATAAGCCGCCCACTTCGAGCGCCGATTGAATATTTGTGAACCGATCCGACGAACCGATCCGTCTTGTCGAGCAGCTTCGAGTGTCTTCGAGCTTAACCGCAAACCGCCTAGTAAACACATTCTCGTATGTAAGTCTCCATCCTCTTCCCCCTCCGTTCAGATTTTTTCTCTTTCACCGTGTACCCCAAAATCATCCCTCTTCTCATCCATCGACCCAGTAGCAAACGACTGACCAGCCCGACATGCAGTCTCTTCTTAGATGGAGTATCGAAAACACCTCCGCCGGCGATGGCACGCAGCAGCACCAGCCACAACCTCGCAAGGATCTGGATCCTGGCGTCATTGATATGATTTTGGGGAAACCGGATTCGGAGCTTATGAAAGAGAGCTTGTCTGTTGCGCTTGACGAGAAGCGCGATGAAGACGAGAGATTGCAGGCCTTGGATGATTTTGAGATGGTGCGCTACCGTAACCCTTCCTACTTGAATATTTCTCATTTTGGTCACATTAGCTTGTGGAGCATATCGACAACGCCAATGGTGTGTATGCTCTTCGATATACATACTTGAGCCCACAGTATTAACTACGTTTTCAGATCTTGTGAAGCTGAAGATGTGGGAACCGCTACAGGGCCTCCTTACATCGTCCCAGTCTTCGGACGCGATACAACGCCAGGTCCTCTGGATCGTCGGCACCGCAGTGCAGAACAACCCTGCAGCGCAGAACTCCGTGCGTGCATGGATGCTTTTATATTCACACTCACGCTAAATGCCCGCGTATTCAGTATCTTGAGCTGAACCCTATGCAAACGATCGTGTCATTCTTGGCACCAAATGTCGGCACGTCGAAAACCAGGTCAAAGGCCGTGTACGCTCTCTCCGGCTTGACCAAGCACTCCACACCCGCCCTCAGGCAGCTACGAGACGCAGACGGGTGGGATGCCCTCAAAGTCGCACTTGGAGGTACGTCCATCCCAGTCATACACCCAGGCTCTCGCTCACCTGCGCGCCGCAGATTCAGACATCACCGTCCGCCGCAAAGTCGCCTTCCTCCTGAACGCCCTTCTCGTGCCCACATCCCCTGAGCCACCGCGACAAACCTCCGGGGCCTCCAGCGCGGGTGGCAGCGCGGCGGTACTGCATACAAGCGAGTCGCAGCCGCGCGCGCCCGTACACCCCAACTCGCACGCGTCCATGGACTCCGACCCGGCGTCGACCTCGACGTCGACCCTCACGCGCGAAGCCCTCGAGCAGCGCGGGCTGCTCGACGCGCTCGTCGGCGCGCTCGTGAGCCCACTCCCGCACGGGCCAGATGGGGAGCAGTTCGGTGACGCCGACTTTGAGGAGAAGATTGTCGGGTGAGTGCTAGGGATCCCTGTTTCTGCGCGCGTGTGGGGGCGCTGACGTGCTGTGTAGGGCTCTCAACACCTACCTTGTGCTCTGCAACGGACAGCTGGCCAGCGGGCAGAAGAAAGCTCTGTCCTCGTACGTGCACGAGCATGCGCAGAAGGCGGGCAGCGACGAGGCGTTGGCGGAGAAGTGGGGCATGACGGCCGACGAAGTGCGCCGGTTCAAAAGGTCGTTGGAGTGAATGATGCATACGCTCGAAAAGTAAACAACATTACAGTTGAGAAATAGTGTACCAATGATTCGTTGTATGAATACTATATCTGTAGGCTGTGGCGTAACTACTCATAGAACAATTCTGCAGTAACATGGTCGAACGGGAACGGGGAAGGCCTAGACGACGATGCTCTCCGGGGGCCCCAGGTAGCTCTGTAAGACACCTCCCGTGTCTGCGTGCACGAGTTCAGTACCGATCCCAGCCTAACACAAGTGACAGACATACCGATGACGATCTTTTGTACGATCACTGTCGGCTCGACCATCCAGATCTGAAGACAATCACTCAGTACACGCAAAGACGGAAGGGAGACGGCACACTCACCTTGAGGGTGTGCGCGCCGGGGGCGATCGTGAAGTGGTTCGGAACGACGACGATGCTGTCGGCGACGAAGCCGTCCGTGCCGTCCCACTGCGCAGGCAGCGAGCCGGGGATGGCGTACGGGATGAAGTACGTCGTCTGCGGCTCGAGCGAGTCGATCGACACCGCGACGGCGACGGGGCGGTCCTGCCCGTACGCGTTCAGCGTCGGCGAGACCATCGTGTTGACCGTCACGTTGCCGGCGCCGTCGATCGTGTTGAAGTTGTAGAAGTCGTACTCGCTGCGGTGGGGTTAGCGGTCTGCAATGAGGATGTCGCGAGAGCGCACGGACATGCTGGGGCCCGTGCCGGCGGTAAAGTTCAGCTCGGCGCCGCCACGCGGCCAGGGAGTGATTCCTGAGACGGTGCGGCCGTAGCCTGGGAGCTCAATCCACGTGAGGTTGGAGACAGACGTGTTGCGGGTTGCGTGGGCGGCCTCGATGGAGATACCGCCGTCGCCTTCGACAAATCCTATCGACACGATTCAATATGGAGCATTTCCAGACCGTCAAATGAAACTTACCGTGGAAGTCACTGGGTGGCGCCGTGTGGTTTGCGATGAACGTCGCAGTCACTACGGAGACAGGTTGGCCAGGCGTGTTGGCGGTGAACGAAACCTCAGCCGTCTCAGCGCCGGAGACCTGGCTCCAGTCGACTGAGAAGAACACTCTCGTCTCTGTACTCTGTAGGCTGACGGAGCCCTTGGCGGGCGTAATGTTGAGCCACGAGGCGTTCGCCGTCACCGTGAAGGTGAATGGCGAGGGACCACCCGCGCCGACATCGACAAAGCGGTTGCCGAAAGTAACGAATGGATCGATCATGATGGTGGGCGGCGGACAGGAGTAGCCCTGCGCGCACTGGTTGGGGTTGTCGCCGGGCCAGGTGCCGAGGGTACCTTCGGGGCTAATCCTCATGGGTCCAGCCAACGCTTGCTTCTTGGACTGCACCTTGGTGATCGGGGGCATCCTGGGCAGAAATGTTAGTGACATGAAACCATCGAGCGAATGCGAGAGACCTACGTGTTGGCCATGGGCTGCTGCCAGTAATAGTACATGACGTGGGTCTGGTCCATCATGTGGTCCCACTTGCCGTTCAAGAGCGAGTGGTACTCGACCTCGAGAGCATAGTCGTCCTCGAACATCGCCTCGACCTGGCTACCGAATTCGTTCGCACTGACGCGGGCCTGCGATGCACGGAGGTTGTTGAGGCCCGCGGCTATCCACATGGTAGCCAGAGTCGCGCTCGCCTGAACGGGGTGCATAACGAGCTGGAAGAAGGCTGGCTTCATTGCCGAGGAGACGGACTCGTACAACTTTGAGGCGGTGGTGTTCAAGTTCTGCCATTCCTGAAGCATAGTCTCAGCCCTAGTTTCTGTTCAGCCTGGTCCATCGGAGCATTGTATGAATAGGGGCTTACTCCCGGTAGTTGGTCAAACTGTAGACAGTCGCGTTGAGCAGCTCAGGCTTGCGACGAGCGTTGAAACGGGTGACGTTGGCGATGATGTCAGCAATTGTCGCAGCCTCAGAGGCCGATACGTCAAACTCTCGCTGCGCCCACAGGTTGACAAAAGAAGCCACGTTGTTGTGGTTCCACGGCGAAGAGTCCCAGCCATAGCTAATAAAGAACTCGGTGTCCATCTCGTAGGGCTTGAGGTCCCCAACGTTGAGGATCCAGATACGGGTAGCCTCCCTGTCTACCGCCAGGGACATTTGCTCGTGAGTCTGAGCCATCGTTAGATCTCTGACAGTTCTCAGACAAACGTGCGTGCCACCTTTGTGATTTGAGTGGACTAAGGATATGACATGAGTATGTGTCGAACATGAATTGGTCAGATTATTACGTACCGTAATCCATTTGTAGTCTCGCGGATCTCCGACCTAGACCCAGTCTGAGTCTATTATCCTGCGACAAGAATCGTGGGTGCACTTACATAGTCGAACTATGCGGGTTTACATTAGTCATGCAGCCGCTACGAAGTCCAGAGACACCCACGTGATAGTACACTCCTGCACCACCGGTGCGGTTACGTTCAGAGATAAGTGGGAAACGACGAATGTTGCCCCAACTGTAGCGGACGTATCAGCAGCCGTGTACAATGCATGTAATAGAAGCCGTGACGCACTTGTCGTCTGTCCAGAGGAGGGTGATATCATCCGGGGCACGCATACCATCATCGTAGAAGCCTTCGACTTCTTTGTCTACAGGAGGGCGTCATTATCACAGTACCCTAGAACTCAACAGTAGCACTCACACAAGCACCACATTTGAGGGATGTTGGTGACGTCGGTCTCATTGTACACGGTCGAGAGGATCGTACGCTGGTCGGCGATGATTTGTTCGAGCAGCGAGATGTCCTGACCCTCAGAGAGCGGTTCTGGACGCAAACGATCAGACCCCCGATTTCTAGAGTACTTCGCAAAAAGGACGCACCGTCTCCCGCGCCTGGGTAAATATACCTCTACGTCAGCCCCTTCTTGAGCAGAACACCCGCAAGAGTCCAGACGCACCTCGCATGCCCACTGTGTAAATATCTTCGTACGGCTTCGCGCGGATCGTCCCGTTCAGCCAGTAGTTGTAGATGTTCTGGGCGTTGACACTGTAGTCCCAAGGCCCGCTTCCAAAGAGGTTCCACTCGATGGGCGTGCTCCGCATCATTGGCTCCTGGTGGCTAGTGCCCATCACGATGCCGTACCAATCTGCGAGAACCTGGTTCATGTGGTCATCGACGGCGAACGCGCTGCGGCGTGTGAATTAGGACGGCGTCTTGGTGGTGCTATAGTTAGACAGCGGACGCACCTGCTCCAAATGGCTAGGATAGAAAGGGCTCCGCGGTGAGGGAAGGCTAAGTCACAAGAAGCAGCATTACGACATACCAGGCCAAAGATAGTTGCCCTTGATTCGCAGGATGAGTTCAAAGCTGAGTTTGGGGAGTCAGGACATGACCGTCGAGAATCAGAGAAGGAGCACTGACAGCTTCGTGTAGAAGAAGTGGTTGAATGGCGAACCTGTCAGCGGTGCGCCCGTGCCGTTGGTAAACTTCTCCATGGCCCAGTTCTGCAGAGAGGGCTGTTCGTCGTTTAGGAAGATACCACGGTACTTCACCGTCGGCTCGCCGTGTGCACAACCAGAAGAGGACACAAAGATCTGGGACTGCTTCGTCGAAGGCACATCGGCCCACCTGTAGAAATTATGAAGCGCAAGAAACCTCCTCTGAATTGAATTACGGCTTACCAATACCAAGGGGAAACACCTGATGGACGGTCAGGTGAGTAAGTGCGTCATGATATGTTACGTCTCCAAGTACTCACCAAATTGTTCGGAGTGGTCATACAGGTTGTAAATCGAGCCTCTCTTGTCGGAGCCAATCATGACGTAGGCCGACGAGACACCAGGCAACGGATTCTTTACTTCTTGGGCAATGAACGACTCCCATTTGCCCTGGATGGAAGACACGTCGAGTTTCGTGTTATTCACGACGGTGTCAATGAGCGACGACCTGCCCAGGGTGCCGATGATGATCGCCTGGGACGTCTTGGGGGGCGACGCGGCAGTGATATTTTTCATCGCGGGCTGCACGCCTGTGACGCGCTGGATGTCGGCGGCGAAGTCGAGCGCGGCGCGCTGGACCCCGGGCCAGTCGTCCTCGGAGAGGAAGATGGGCGTGCCCTTACCGCCAGCGACGAGGGGAAACGACGAGGACGAAGACTTGAACGTGACGCAGGTGTTCTGGCCGATGGCGAGCGCGTGCTCGACGAGGAGCGCGAGGCCCGCGAGGGCACTCCACCTCCAGCTGGGGGTCAACATCGTGCGCGTCGGCGAGTGTCGGCGGACAGCGTCGCGCACGAGCGGGTTATATGGAGGCGCGGCTGTGCCTCATATTTGGAGGGCGGACCGTTTGGAGGCCGTCTCGTTGTTGCGTCTGCGCGAAATGCTGTCACCCAGATGCCGATCGCGGCCTTGTGACCGCGACATGTGGGACGGACTATTTTCGGGGCGTACCAGCCGATGTTGGGCGTTGCCTAAGAAGTGGTCGCTATCAGCAAAGACGTCGAGGTGCCGAGAATCTATACGCTACAAGTGTTTTTGCGACGACGCCTTTTCAAGGACCAGAACCGGTGACCCCTGCTTGATGAGCGGTCTGGCGTCACCTGCAGCGCGGCCGTAAATGAGGCGCGCGAAACCTGTGGTCTTCACGGTCGTCGTGCCTGTATATCCGAGGGATCGCCATTCATGGCCGGAATTCGACTGCTACTGTACCCTTTGCACGCGGCAGCCTGAGCAGACTCCGATGATCTCAAAGCGGGGGTAGCATTCAATAGCTCCGGGTATAACTTACAAGCAGACCTATTCAACGAAGAACACGCAACATTATACTGCGAAGCCTCTCGTCAAGGTTTTGGTGGCACTGGTGGAGGGTTTTGCGGCGGAACGCCGCCAGTCCCACCCAAAGGTGGCGGCTCGTGGCTTCCGGCGGGCATCCATGGCGCGGCCGGGAGAGGTTCGTCGTCATGAGACGAGGAGTCGTCATCGTGGTCTTCATCAATGAAGGACCGAGCGGGAGGACCCTCGTCCGTGGACAGGCGGATGCGACCCTCGCCCTGCCAAGTGCTTAACCTGTATGGGCATGGTGAGTTCGCGGTCGCCCGCAGAGGCACTGGAAGAGGAGTACGCACTGGTGGGCCACTACCGTCCTGAAGGACGACGCCTTCCTCCAGAGAAGATACATCGCACACAGCGTGCACGTCGTGAACAGAAACACGATCGTGTAGTTACCCAGAGGTTGCGGCTTTGTCGATTCTCGGGGCACTGCACGCCGAAGGTCAATTTCCCGCACTGCTAGGCCACCGCAAGGACGTGCCTCCGGGATCCATGGCTGGGGGCATCGTCGCAGACGTCGGCAAGCCAGCGGGTCGTGGTGGTGGCAGAAATGAGAGTCCCAGCGCGAGTCGCGAGCGCGTGAGCGTCCAGGTCGTCTTGCTGGCCATATGACGTAATCCATCAAACACAACTGCACAAGTAGTGTTTTAAATGATTGTGGGCAAGGTGCACAAAACACGACTTAAGACAGATAGAGCAGGTACAAAATAGAGAATATTGGCACAAAAAGGGACAACGATTCAAGAGACTGGCAACTTTGAGCAAAATAACGCGGCGATGTTGAGAGCGAAGTGTATGATAGCGTATGGCAGCCCCGGCTGTTAGGCCGATGTGGGGAGTAGCAATAGCGTTCAGAAAGCGTCAGAAGTCGGGGCGGGGATCACAGTGGCCAGCGGCGGCCTGTGTATCGGGTTCGGCGACGGGCGGAGATTAGACGACTCTGACTTGAGGGCTCGTTTCGTCGTCCTGGAATCCTTTCCAACGTAAGTAGCGGCGAGATTCTCTTTTCCATGTCCACTATCTCTCCGAACGCTCGGTATATACCGCGTCGTCCCTCTTGCTGGGTCCGGGTCCTGGCATTGCTTTGGGTCCGTTGTCGGGGAGGGCGGACCGCGACATGACGATCGTGCTCGCGCCGCGGTGGGGACCTGGAGATAATCAGGCGATGGGAGATTTGGTAGAGTCAAAGGAACACGCGGAAACGCGTCAAGCGATTCGATGAAGGCCGTAAGAGGACTCGAGGTGGTCGAGAGGTATGCGAGCGACGACAAGGATGTAGACGACACAGAAGTGTCGACCACAATCGAAGGGAGCGAGAGATCGTCGTTCGCGCTCCTGTCTGCTTCGTACGCTCCGCTAGATCGAAGACTGCCATTGGTTGCCCCAGATGTGTCGCTTTCCGACTCCTCCTGAATACATGAAAGCGGAAGACCATGTTCGTGTGGCGGAACAAAGGTGGCGTTGGAGTAGTAGCTCAGGTGAGCGAGGGACGATGTCCTGATGGGCGGGGTCCATCCTGGAACGAACGGACCTAGATCCACCTTCTCGTCCCCAACATCATAGGGCTCAGAGATTTGTTTTCGGGGCAGATTTCCCTCCCGGAGGCGTCCACCTTCGCCCCCCACAAATTTACGCCCACAGAACCAGCGTCGACGCCCTTGTCCCGTCCTCGTCGCCCCTTCCGGCCGCTCGTCTTTCGGCAGCCCACCGCGCTTTACGTACCTCCGCCAGCTAACCGCTACCCAGGTAATTCCGAGCGTCATAACAAGCGAGAAGACGCCGACGAGTAACCAGAATAGACCAGGCGACGTGCGCAGGAGATCCGCGAGGGTGGACTCTGCGGGTCGGGCGGCGGACAGAGGGACGACGGGCGACGCGGGTGCTTGGGGATGCGATGACGGGAGCGGTGCCATCAGGCCAAGAGCGAACGCCGTGGTGGTCATAGACAACAAGTAGAGAAGGCTGACGTGCTAGCCTAGTATTGTGCCAGCCTGCCCATCGGGCTGACTGGCTGACTGCATAGCTCAGAGCGGAGCCATATGAGTCATTTGATATTTTCGTGAGGGTCTGCGTGCAGAGAAACACAGAGACTTTTAGCTGTGAGCTGCGCATGATGGCAGTGGCAAAGGCTGGTCGTGGTAAAGCATCAAAGGGTCTCGGAGCGCTCCCTGACTCTTACGAATCCCCTGAAGATTCCCACGCCTCTTTGGCTGTGCGCCAGTACTGTACTTTTTCGACCAAAGCGGATGTCACGCGTCACAGACCCCTGCCCGAGCAACGTTCTGAGGCATTTGTCACGCG